>CM021110.1:302326611-302547868 GCA_007115665.2 Sequoiadendron giganteum | reverse complement strand
AGGTTGAAGTGCCTTTTAAATACATTAGTATTCACTTGACTACTTCCTAGTGAGTCTTGTCTAGATTGCTCATAAATATGCTCACTACTCCCACTGCATGGGTAATGTCCAGACAAGTGCACACCATCGTATACATGAGACTCCCAACTGTTGTAGAATATGAAATACCTTTCATGTTTTCCTGATCATGAGGTGTTTTGGGGCACATTTTGAATGAAACGAAAGTGATCAACAATGGGAGTGCTCACAAGCTTAACACCCTTCATATTAAATTTATTCAACACCTTGTTAATGTACTTTTCTTGTGACAATTCAATTTCTCTCTTATGCCTATCATGAATTATAGTCATGCCAAGTATCCTCTTTGCTGCCCCTAAGTCTTTCCTAACAAAATTTTGAGCTATATATTGTTTCAAATTACAAAAATATCTCATACTAGAACCAATGGCGAGCATGTCATCAACATAGAGTAGCAATTAAACAAACTCACCATTATCGAAAAACATATAATACATGAACAAATAATATTTGTAGCATGTGAAGCGTTTATCAACCATAAATCAATCAAACTTCAAGTACCACTACTATGGGACTTGCTTGAGCCCATACAAACTCCTCAACCTGCAACATAAATCATCTTTACCTTTTTTCTCAAAACCTTCTAGTTTATGCTAATATAACTCCTCATTTATGTCACCATGTAAGAATGTTGTCTTCACATCGAGTTTCTCCAACTCAAGATTGTATACTACTACCAAATCGAAAACCGCTCTAATGGTATGCATCTTGACAACTAGAGAGGAGATATCATTAAAATCAATACCTTATTGTTGGTCATACCCCTTGACAACCAAACATGCTCGATATAATTTCTTTCCTCCTTCCTCTTTCAATCTATATACCCATCAATTTTTTAAAGCTCTTTGATTGGGTGGAAGCTTCACCAAGTCGCAAGTATGGTTTTCCATCAGTGAATCCATTTCTTTTTGCATAGCATCTAGCCACTTCTCATGATGAACATCATTGCAAGCCTCATTAAATTTTCTAGGATCTAATTGATCTAGGATTAGCTACTAGTAATCATCAAACCTTTCCAGAGGTCAACTCTCTCAAGTAGATCTCTGCACTTGAGGAATCATTTCTTCCACATTACCCTGCTCTTGCAAGTTATCTTCAATGTTTTGCCTTTGCACTGCCTTATTTTAAATAAAGGCACTGTAATCAACAACTTCAACATCACTAGTGTTATTATTTTCCATACTGATATTCCTTTGTTTACCCTAGGCTATCAATTGTAGCAATGAATTTAAATTTCTCCTGGCTTCTTGCAAGTTACCATCATTTGATATTGAATCATTCACAACACGTTCCTATAGGGGAGCATTATTCGGCTAGGAATGGACTTGCATAGGTAATGATAAAGCATCTAAAGGCTAGGTTGAAAATTTAAGAGCTAGCAATGAACTTTGGGAATTTTTTACCTCATGCACTAGAAAATGAGATTCTTGAGGTTGAAGATTCTACAAATTTGATTTAAAATTTGACTACATAGAGACTAAAATAGGGGTGGATGAGTTTGATTTTTATCGATTTAATCATACTATGAATGATGGACATCAAAATCACTTACAACATGGACAAAGATGTTGCATGTGAAGTTTGAATAGGGAGGAAAGTTCATATTTTTTTGTTGCATGTAGTTTTAATTTTCAAACAAAAACTAAGGACTTCCTTCACACAAGGCAAGGGGACATATATGTAAAGAACGTGTGGGAGTTGAATCTCCCAAAGCAAGCAATGGAAAATATTTAGGGCCATTTACATTAAACAATGGCATGGAATTTAAAATTATAACAGGAAGCTTTGAATGTGCCTTATATAATGATAATAGTGGCAAAGAATTTGACATCTTTGACTGAATATCTGTCCCATAATCTACATCAAAATTATCAACTGAAGCATCAAAGTGATCCCCAGTAGGGAAACATACCTCATGTGATTCATATGAAGGCACATTTTAATGAACAATTTGTTGTTGTGGTAGAGATGAAATGATTTTTGGATATGAAAACTGCACATTACAACTATCATCAACAAAAATATATTATTTCACTGATGAGCTCTATTTGTGAAAACTTGGGAACACTATTTTGTTAAACACAACATCTCAACTACAAATCAACTTATTTGTCACCTGATTCCATAATTTGAAACCATATTGATCTTCTCCATACTTGAAAAAAATACACAGCTTATACTTGAAATCCAACTTCGTTCATTTCTCTTTTAGAACATGAACGAATGCTTCATAGCCAAAAACCCTCAAATGTTTCTATGAAATTCACCTTCCAATCCATCTCTCCTCTAGAGAATCAAAATATAATCTAGAAGAAGGACTGTGATTAATCAAATATACTATTATTTTAATTGCATCCACCAAAAAATCTTTGTTTAAACTCGCATTAGAGAGCATTCTTCAAGCTCACTCAAAAATTGTGCAATTCAACCTTTTAGCTACACCATTTTCTTGAGGCATCAATGACACAATGTTAATATGCTGAGTACCATTATCTGGAAAAAACCCATCAAACTTCAAAGAAAAAAATTCACCCCTATTATCTATTTTCAAACATTTAATCTTACTTCCCATTTGATTTTCAACAATAGCCTTAAAAGTATTAGATTTGGTAAACACATATTATTTCCTATTGAGCATGTAAATCCATACCTTTTGTGTGCAATCATCAATAAATGTAACAAAATAATTAGCTCCTCCATACAAGGTTACCTCTATGGGATTGAATACGTTCAAGTGCACAAGCTCCAAAGGCCTTATCTTTTTGTCATTTCTAGTCTTCAAGAAGCTGATCCACCATTATTTTCCATATAGAGAATGCTCAAATAGGTCCAAATCCACATATTTTTAACCTAGAAGATGATCCTTTTTGAGCAATATTTCAAGCCCCTTCTTGCTCATGTGCCCGAGGCTTCTATGTCATAGTTTTTTTTTACTATCCACAAGTTTCATCACTGCTCCCACTTCAACTAGACTATCTATCACATATAATGTGCCTAATTTGTTGCCTCTTGCAACCATCTAAACTGCAAATTGTTTTAGAAAGTTTCTGTTACACTTCTAAGGTTTTTCACCTAAAAGGAGAAAGGTATTCCACAAAAACTTGGGGGTTCATTCAAGACTAATGCTAATATGATTTAAATGTGCCTAAATGAAATGTCCTAAATGCAATAAAATGATAAAAGAGATGAATATTTAATGCAAAACTAATGAAATGCAAGATGTTTGAAAACACAATGTGATATGCAAAATGACCTAAGAATGCAAACAAACAATAACAAAAATGAAAATGACTGAAGAGGTGCACTTGGAAACTAGAATTTGATGTTGAGAGGCTCTATAGTGCTACATAATTTGTTTTTGAAGCCAACTAGGACACTTACGCTAATCTGGGTGACTTAGTCCTATTTTGGGGAGATTTTGTTGGGACAATTTTTGGACAAATGGGTATTCGGAAATACAGAAGACACTTTTCAGGCTTGGTAGTGGGACTAATTCACAACTGATGGAAACTTATTCCACCTTCAGCTTTTAGGAATTTTGAAGATGCAATTTATAGCTTTCGGTCTACACTTTGGTTCCTAAGAGGTGTTTGGATCTGAATTTGTGGAATATGGTCTATAAGAAATCTCCAAATGTCTTTTAGGTATTTGTTTAATTTGAATGACTTTGATGAAATGTTGACACCTTTTAGAACCTTTCTCTTTGAAAAATTTTCATACAAGACCTGCAAAACACGCATGCAAAGAGGGGAAATGGAAAGAGAATGATGAATGAACAACATGCAATGCTACAACTCACCAAACCTTTGATGTAGAAATCTAAAGATATGCAAGTAAATTCTCTAATGAATGAATTCTTGATAATGCCTAGAATTCTTGTGTGATTGATTGAATCCTTGAATGGATGAGTGAATGAATTAGCCAACTTGTTAGGGTGAAAATGAGGGGAAAACCCTTTATTTATACACAATTATGCCCTAACTCCTGAAAATACCTCATCACAGGCTGACCTCAAGGTATAGAGAATAATATCCCACAAAAATCATAAAATAATTATGATTTTTAAGCCAAAAGGGACTAACTTGCCCCAAGTGGCTACTCGGTCCCACAAGGGTAATTTAAGTGGGTGTCAGGAATTAAAGTGTGTTAAATGATGTTTCACGGGATTATTCTCAAGAGAACTTTTAAGTATGACATGCAAGTGCATTAAAGGACCTTTTAAACATAAGAAAGGGTTAAATTATTGATAACAAGCCAAGAAAAATGTGAGAGTTGATTACAAATCCTCACAACACATTTATATAAGGCTTGATAAGTGATAAAAAAGGGGTTATTTAAGTGAATTACAATAAAAAGGTCCTAGAAAAGTGTGAAAGTGGGTTACAAAATTTCACAATTTTTTTAGAAGACATCATAGAATTCTTATTGATTCAGAGGGGTCCAAGACCTAATGTGAATATGTTGACCACATTACAACATTAAATCTAGGAAAATTAGGCCAACATCCATAAAAAATACTCAAATGAGTGTAAAAATTTCCAAAGATACATTTTTTGCGACAC
This sequence comes from Sequoiadendron giganteum, assembly GCA_007115665.2. NCBI lineage: Eukaryota > Viridiplantae > Streptophyta > Pinopsida > Cupressales > Cupressaceae > Sequoiadendron > Sequoiadendron giganteum. Next base: position 302,543,228 of record CM021110.1, on the reverse strand, counting down.
ACCACCAATGCTCCTTTGGTCACCTTCCATTTGTTTGACTTAAAGGTGACTCTACACCCTTGAGCATCTATTTGTCCCATTGAAATCAGATTTTTTTAGCTTCGGAATGTGCCTTACATCATGCAAAAACCACTTATTTCCATTTCTCAACTTTAACATTACATCACCTTTGCCAACAATTGTACATGCCTTATTATCACCAAGATACACCTTACCAAATTTTCCTTCTTGATAGTTTAGAAAAGCATCATAGCATGAGGTTACATGAAAGGATGCACCAAAATCCAACACCCACGAATCCACCATAGTTTCACCCATTGACAAAACTAGAACAACGTCATCTTTTTCATATGTGGTGTTCACCTCACTACCCTTTGATTGATTTTGCACCTTTTTGTATGACCAACAATTCTTCTTCGTATGACCTTCATTTCTGCAAAACTAGCAACCTCCATTTCTACCACTTGACATTGAGCTCCTTGCTGATTTCGATCTGATTTCAATCTTCTTCTATTGCTATTTATGCCCCTTTCTTTATTTCTACCTCTATTGCAAAAAATCAAGGCATCATCAGATGTGGTTCCTTGATTTTTCCTTCGCATATCTTCGCTGAGTAGAGTTACAACAATGTCATCAAACTTTCATTTTTCTTTCCCAGATATGGACGTGTTGATTGCCATCACAACTCCTTCCCAACTATTCAGAAGAGAACACAATAGTAAGATGGCTTTGATTTCATCATCCAAAATAATGTTTATCGAAACCAATTGGGTGATAAGCGCATTGAATTCGTTCAAGTGGTTTGATACAATTCTGCCTTCCTTCATTTTCAAATTGTATAATTTTTTCATGAGATAAACTTTATTTGAAGCCAAAGCCATCTCATACGTGTTTGTTAATTTGTCTCACAATTCTTTTGAAGTCTTCTTTGTTGTGACACTAAAAAGAATGTTGCTGGACAACGATAAGATAATTGTCGATCTTGCTTTCTTATCTAACTTTTCCCAGTCTTTATCTGACCTCACAATTGGCTTCTTCACTTTTCTTTCCAACACGAGTGAAATATCTCCTCTAATCAGCAAAGACTTCATCTGCACTTTCCACAATCTAAAGTTTTGCCCCGTGAACTTCTCTATCTTCCATTTATCTACTTCCTCCATACCCGAAAATTATCACAATTCCCAAACAACAATTATGCCTAGCTTTGATGCCAATTGTTGATAAACTAATTGCAGATAAAAGAAAGAGATTGCAGAAAACAAACTCAGATAATTCAAGAACACATAAACACCGAACGTGAATTTATAATGATTCACCATAAAATGGCTACGTCCACTTTTGAAGCAGGGGAATCACTTTTATTATCTATGTAGTTTGAATACATTTACAGCAACATCATAATCAGCTAATACAACTCAATTCGGCCATCATCCAAAAATGGATAAGACTTCGAAAAAGAATGGAATATGAAAGATCATTGTAATTGGAGAGAAAAAAAAAGGCTGACCGTTGAGCTTTAAGACCAACAATATCAACACCGGTAATTGTGATGTATTTATTACACGAGATTCCATGGATTTTGGTGAGACTCATTCCAGTTGCTCAAAGCTTTACTAGTGTACATCGAATCTCAATTTCTGATTTTAAGCAAAATTCGGCCATCACGCAAGAGGGAAGCGAAATGGCGAAGCAAAAGGAAATAGTCGAGAATGAATGCAAAGAAAGCGAGAGGTGGGCGGAGCATGATTGCTGCGATATGTTTTGTAAATTAAAATTACAATAACAAAAACGCTCGCTTTGTTGGAAACTTGGAGAAGCGCTTTCAGATTAAAAGGAGTGGCCATAAGTTCTATTGCTCACATCAGCGATGATGTCAACATGTAGAAATCAGAATTTTGAGTCGTGTGAACGGTCCAAATTTTGTCAAGGAATTCTTTGAAGGAAACTTCATAGTGCGCTCTTTGAGAGATACATTTCGCTTTTGATGTAACGTAGTTGGTAGTGAAAGACGACGAAAGATGCGGAGACGTGAACGACCCGTAATGCATTCGATCATGTTTATATAAAATAGTGCCGATCTTTCCTTTTGTTAGACGAAAATCATGTACATACATTGGACGATAAGATAATGAAAATCACTTTCAAATCATCAGAGAGAAGCATTCATAGTTGAGCATGTTTCAATAGTGTAAGGGTATTTATCATAATTTGATACATTAATAGAATATATGTATATTAGTTTTTAAATATTAAAATATCAATAAATATTTGTTTTTGTGATAATAAATAATATATAATTAATTATTTTAAATTTATTATTGATATACAAAAATTTATGCAATTATTTTTTAGTCAATATCAAAAGAATAAACATTTTTGGTTCATTGCATATTTCATATGAGACAAAATACAATATTATTTATAACTATAATTTATTATTAAAATAAATAAAAAACAAATATAAAAGATTATATTATAGTTTGTTCAATCTTACAAGTAATTTGTCTAGACACAAAGATAAATTGTCAAATCAATACATTGTTTCTCTTTAATAGATAATATATGCATGTTCAACTTCCATTCCTTCAATAATTAAATAGGTTCCGAATTTGATATAAGTAAAAACTCTTATTTCTCACTCATTCAATCTCACATAAATACTGAATTATAAATGTCCAAATTGGAGGCTTCAACTGCTAGATATTAAATGCATATAAAGTAAATATGTAGATGTGAGGCAAGCTGTTTGAATCAAATCAATCAATTAATTCACTATTTTTTAAAATTGTCTCTATCAACCAACACTATCACCTCTTATCCAATAAAAACTCACAATTTCAAATCCATGAATCAATTTTTTTTTAAATCAAGAAAAATGCAAGTAATAAAATTAACCTACAACATGAGTAAGCCATTTATAATCTCACTACATACAATCAGACTTATAAAGAATATCAAAATTGAGATTGCTATATTTTTCAATAAATATATTTTGACTACAAATATTATCAAACTACACATTTGAAAGATATGACTACAAAGAATATCATACTATTTTACAAAAAAAATCTTCAAATATTTTATTTTTTCTTCATTATATTTTAACACAAATTAGAAAACTAAAAGTTTTATTTTGTTCTAAATAAGGAGAATAACACAATTATTTCATCACATTATTTTCTATACAAAATGTAGATTAAATGTATTTGATTTTCTATTTATGAGCACTTAATAAAAAATTAAAGAAAATTTCCCATTGACTATATGTGTTAAATATTTAATAGAATGTTTGAAATGTGGTCTAAGGGAGTTTGTATTTTATAAAACGTTTTGACAAGCCAAGGTAAATTATGTAAATTATTTGATAAAATGATAAAATAGATTACTAAAATGCCTAGTTAAAGTCCATGACTAGCTAAGCATGCATGGGATCAATATTTCTAATAGATTGCTCCCTATGTCTGGCTAGATTTTAAGACCATCATATAATCAAATATATAATCTAGATAATAAATGTAGATTTTAGAAGAGTATTTTTAGGAGTTTATGTTGGGTAATTCATATCCATGTAGTTTGATATTCCTTGTGTCAAAATAATAATATATTACTCTTTTCAATGGCTAGCACATCTCAAGGACATGAACTTGTAAGTTATAATATAATAATACTTATTTAATTAGAGATTGTAGAATAAGAATGTTTGGACCATATCAAGTTTTGGATTGGATTAGTCTACATTAAAATTTGGTAGAATTCTGTAGAGATGTATTTTATAATGGGAGTTATGGGTGGAAAGTACCTATGATATCAAAATTCGCTTTGTGATGTTGATGGATTTTTATAAAATAGAAGCATAACGTGTTTTATGTTTCAAAATCCTATATTCATTAGACCACACAACCAACGAAGACTAGTGACTACCTATTAGGTTTAAAGCTTTATGTCTCTTAACTAATTGTTCCAACCTACCATTTCACTAAACCCTAATGGAACCTACTAGAAACTCTAAACATGAAATGAAGTTAAATTAAGTCTATATATCTAGAAATAGGGAACGTTATTTAATATTGAATTAACACAATACATACCTATTGAAATATGCATATTAGTTATACAAGTAGTAGTTTATGTAAGCATCTTTGTATCGAACATATATAGTATTGATTTTTTTCACTATATAAAGGAAGATTATTTGTTTTAAAGAAATAAAAATATTATAAAAGTGATATGCATCGAGCCTATTGTAAAAATATTGGAGGCCTCATGAAAACCATCTAATTTGAGTTGATATAAACAAACAAAATTTCAAGCATAAAGATTTTCTTATATGTCGTTACACTTCTAAGGTTTATATTTATCTTTATTCCCAATCTCATACTTGAAAGCCTCACATCTATAATTTTGTAACCTCTAATTATTTTTAGGTTGCATTCAAGAGTCAATTTGTTTCCTTCATGTTATTTTATAGTTCTCATAATATAATGATACAAACTCAAATACAATAAAACTAGAATGAGAAGTAAATATAAAGGTTCTTATAGATGATGGCAAAGAACATATGAAAAATAAAAAGAAATTTTATATTAACATTGAAAACTATTCAAATTCAAAGAGAATTAATTCACTAATCACATGAATTTTTTAATATTATAAAATGACCCCCCCCATACACCAACTAAATATGCAAAGATGAAATTCATCCTTTAAATGATAGTTTACAAGATACCATGCTTCGTATATATCCCTAATTTTTGAAGTAATGTTCCAAACACATAGTGTAATCCATATTGTATAAATGATAACTCAATTCTAATAAATTTTAAATTTTCAAATTCAAGGCATTCCCATATTATCTAAATCCTCTCCAAAATTTATTTTATTTTCCCTTTTACTTTTTTCTCATTTCTACTTTGTGTACTTATTTTTTGATACTTACATACATACATACATGTGTGTGTGTGTGCACACATGTATATACATACATGCATACATATATAGCATCCTAAATTGTTAGCCTATACAATTTCACACTCTATTTCACTCCCCCTTAAATGCATGGAACTATTTAAATATCTAATTTCCTAAATTATGCATTATGTGGCCCATTTTATGATATAAAATGCATAAAAATTGTATTTTTTTACTGAGCATAATGCAAATGCATTTATACAAGGAAATGCAAAATCTAGATGGAGCACAAAAGCCAAACAGTTGAAGGAAAAAAAAAATTAATTGCCTATGCTAACAATGTAATAGATTATTTGCTAACATTCCCCCTTTATTAAGAATTATTCTTATAAATGTACCTTGAAAAATTGAAAAAAACTTTGCCAAGGGACCCCCCTTAAGGCTTATATAACAAAACTTGTTGATTACAAAAATATATACATCTTTGTGATGATCTTCCTTGAAGAAAAAAATCTTGAATGAGGTGCAGCTCCATCAAGTTATCTCATGACCCTCAAAAAGGTGTAGCCCCTACCTGAATTCTTGAGTTCTTCCTCCCATGAACTCCCAAATCACAGATTCCCAAATTATTCAAAAAAATTATATACTGATCTTTCTAAACACATGGCTCCATCAAGTTGTCAGATGCCCCTTTGAAGGGTATAATTCTTGATCACAACCTTGAGTTCTCACTAGAAAACCATCCATAGTGATTTCTACACCAAACCCTTTACGTGTCTCCAAAAACCAGACTTTACTTGATATATGTATTCTTCTAATCTATCAACAACAAGGAAAAGCAAGAAACTAAAGATAAAAAGGCTTCTCATGCAATGCATCATCTCAAAGCAAGAAGTTAACTTGAGACGATGGAAATTCCTCCATCCTTCAGTGCCACTAGCCTCCAATAGATATTGTTAGAGCCTAACCTTCGAATGTAGCACAAGAGGAAGTATTACAACCATTGAAAACCCAATCAAAAATACCATATGGTGGATCCTCATAGACAATTTTTAGATTTGAAAAAACAATACAATATCCTCTATGATATATCTCAATTTCCTTGAAGTCCATTCTATACATTACACTTCGTACAAACATAATATCTTGTTTAACATCATGAAATTCATGAACAATCACTGATACATTTTGACTCAAATTTTGACGAACTTTCGTCGCAATTATTTCATCGATTTTTCGATGAACTTTGAAATGTCAAAATTCTGATCCAGCATCGTCAACTGGGTCAGAATTTCGACGTTTCAAAGTTCGTCAAAAAATCGACGAAATAATTCTGACAAAAGATCGTCAAAATTCTAACAAACTTTCATTGTAATTTGAGTCAAAATGTATCATTGAATAACCATATCTCCTAAGAAAATCATCATCTTTGAATAAACAACTTAGTTCATTCTAGTCTCATTTGTCAAAGTAATCTAGATCATATCCTTGATAAGTGAAGACATCGATATCCACTTATAACACCAAATTGAAGAGTTGGTAAACACTTTCTTCCAAGCTACAAACTTATTTCAATATATCTAGCCCAACATTAAAAAAACTACACTAATTTTATCACCAACGTGCCTTATAGTTGCATTCTCATCATCTCAAAAATATTCCAACTTGGCCACTAGACATTATGAATTCTTTGAAATATTAAAACGTTAGGAACATAAATAGACTTCTAAGTTTCTAGTAACAAATCATAATGAAAAGTGTTAGATTCATTCATGAACAATAACCATATCTCCTATAAAAATCATCATGTTTGAATACACCACATTGTTCATTCTAGTCTCATTTTTCAAAGTAATATAGATCATATCCTCAATAAGTTAAGAAATCGATCTCTACTTATAACACCAAATTGAAGAGCTAGTAAACACTTTCTTCCAAGCTACAAAGTTATTTCAATATATATCCTAACATTAAACAAACTGGCCTAATTTTATCACCAACTTCCCTTATAGTTGCATTCTCGTCATCTCAAAATTATTCCAACTTGGCCACTATACATTATGAATTCTTTGAAATATTAAAATTTTAGGACCATAAATAGACTTCCAAGTTTCTAGAACTTGATAGCCCTCAATTTTATTTTCTTTGGCAAATATGTTAGAGACTACTTGTGTAGTCTTCCTAGTTATTTAAAATGGAAAGTGCTAAGTTTATGCTCCCTTTTATCCCTTCAATTGAGACACCTTACAAGAACCCTATAGGACATCCTCTAACTAACAAGAATTCTTATCTCAAACCTTGAGGATGAGTTTTGTACGATTAAGGAGAGAGAGGGTAACCTTCTTGCCAAGATTTCTTATGATTTAATGTCGGTGTAAGGGGCTTAGGATAGATTATGGAAACAAGTTTGGAATAGAAAGCTAATTATAAAAATTAATTTTTTTGGGTAGATAGCTTGTCACAATAATATTCTCACCCAAGACAACTTAAGGAAAAGGGGTTTTCAATTCCTAAATAGATTTATGCTTTGTAAGAATGAGGAAGAGTTTCTCCCTCATTTGTTACTCCACTGCTCATATGCTACCAAAGTCTGGGATTTGGCTCTTTATGGATCAGGGATGCACTACACCAAGAATGCTAACTTAAAGGGTTCTATTTATAATTTGGTCAACCCTTGTCATCATCCTCTGCCCAATGAAATCTAGAGATAGATTCCCCCTATTTTATGTTGGCGTTTGTGGAAAGAAAAACAATTGGATGTTTAGAAGTTTGGAAAAAATTCCCTAAGGAGGTATTCAATATTGGTCTCAAAATCATATTTGAGAATGTCTCCTTATATGTTTGAAAACCCCCAGACAGGGCCCCTATTGAGTGGGAGATCAACATGGCTTATTCTTGGAACAAGAAACTAGAGAGTAATGCCTTTGACAATTATAAATCTTTGGCTAGACTTTCTACAATTTAGAAACGTCCTAATACCAGTTGGTACAAACTTAACCTTGGTGGTGCAATGAGAGGGAACCCTGGGTTGGCAAGCATAAGTGGCATTATTAGAGACCCACAAGGTAACTTGGTGGAAAGGTATGCTGGAAGCATCCATAATTAGATTTCTATGATAATTGAGGCTAGAGAATTGTTAAAGGGTGTTAACATTGTTGTTAGTCTTGGCATAAAAAATATGCACATTGAAGAAAACTCTATGGAAGTGATTGACTCCATCAATTTAATCATTGTCATGGTTGGAACATTAGAGACATTTTGTTGGATATTATCTTTCTAATCACCAAACTTGATAGAAATAAGATGACTCACATTTTTTGTGAGGGTAATCAGGTGGTTGATTCTTTAGCCAACTTGGGATCTTCATGGACGCTAACTAAATGGTGGAGAAAATTTGAGGTCCTCCATGGGAATATACAAGGAAATATCCTTGTGAAAAAATAAAAAATCACTACTAGTAATGATGAAATCTAACATATCTTTCATTGCAGGTTACTTTTGGTACTACTACATTTGGCTTGTGATGTGGGGGGTGGTGTATGATGAGTTGGAGGGGTGCGAGCAAAAAATTGATTGTGTTTCTAGATCTTGTTACTACCTCATTAGGGTCATGGTGATGTGGGATTGACATAATGAGGTGGAGGGGTCAAGGGAATAACTAGAGGGGGGTTTGGAAATATTGTGAGATGTAGATGGTCTTTTCAAAGTATTCATGAGTTGTCTTGTCAAATGTAGCAATTTGGACTCGTATTTATGAGAACATGTGTAAGGCCAAAACTATCTTCAAAGTTTTGGCTATTAATGATCCAACTAATATCATGATGGATTTTGGTTTATATTTGTCATACTTAAGCAAGATATTTCTTGGCCACACAACCCTAATCTCTTTTGGAATGACCACTGGTAAATGAAAAAAATTGATTTCCTAATTAGGAAATATTTATCATTATGGTATGGTAATGTCGATATTTGGGGAGTGTGTTCTTCCCATTGGAATTTTGAATTACCTCTAACTCTTTTATTCTGTCAAAGAATTTATGAGTTGGGTGAAAAAATGGGCGGCGATAGAGTTTGAATGGATCCAAGTTCTTGTGATGAGTTTCTTAGCTCGACCCCCTTGTTTGGAACATTTGTGTTGAAGGAGGCATTGTGACTCTAATGGAATTCCTTCTACGACATGATGAGTGACTCTCCAAAAAGTTCACAAGCTCATGGAATTGGAGGAGAGTTACTATTGGGGGCATATTCTTTGAAATTCATGACGTTGTCATTTCCAAGGCCATCGACCTATCTTGCATGAGGTAGAATTTGAAAAAGTGTACCAAAGTGTAGGATATAGATAGTCTCCATACTTTTTGTCAAGGGAATGAGAAACTAACAAAGTTGTAGGCGGGGTTCAAAAGGAAGTCTCTTCTGAAGCTTTGAAATTGGGTATGCCTAGCTATTATGAAGTACACTACATTGGAAGGGAGATTCAAAGTATTTTATTTTTACCATATACCCTTGTTGAACCATCTTAATCACAAAATCCTTATAAGATTTCCCTTCTTCCTAATTCCATCTCTTGAAAGTTCTATGAAGGAAACCCTGAAAAACCACCTGCTTTGCCCCTAAACCAAGGCCTAATCTTTTGGATGTCACTTTCATCAGGCCTTGTTCCACCCTAAGCCTATTTTGATTGTTAGAATTGTGGAACGGGATGCCCCTAACCATCCTATTAATAAACCATCCTCAACTGCCTAAGTTGGTCCCAAGAGGAAAAATCCCCTTGTGCCTTGTGAAACCCCTCACAACCCTAAAACTAAACCCCTCACTAAGAAGAAAAATGGGGTGTCGGCCTAGCCCAATCAAAAGTGGTTGTTGGGATTTATGAATTGAAGAACACTCCCAATAAAAAGGAGTGTAAACTGGCTAGCAAGAATAAACTTGAACCTAAAAAGAGAATAAATGGCACCTCATGCCATGTGGGGGGGTATACATGGAAACTAAGGAGGGTGTCTCTATTGACAGAGATTCCCAAAGACACCATTGTTGTTGTCAGTGTGGGCATGGGGGCAAAGCGAACTAGCATCATACGGTCCAATAGATTGGCCAAAAACAAAAAAAGGCAATATTGTTGATGAGATATCCATCGACACTAGGAAAAAGGAGGGTGTGGAGGATAGAAAACACAATACCATTGAAGAAACAAAATATTATGCTTAAGTTCTGAGCCATTTTTCAGATCTAAAGAAAATAGTCCATGAAGACCACTTTGGAATCTTTTGAACACCAAGCTAGGAAGGAGGATGAGGGAAAGGGGGAGATTGAGAAGAAGGAGGAGCTCGACATGCTATGGTCCCATGTGGAAAATTTAGAGAGGAAATTCCCTAGGCTCACTCGATTCATAGTTTGGATCATCCACAGTCCTATTGTCACTCTTTCAGATGTGTTGTGCGAGGAGGTGGAAAAATTGAATATTGATAAAGGACCTAGCAAAAAATGGGTGGGTGATGAGATTTTGAATCTCCTTTTCCAAGAATGGTAGGGCTTAGCAAAGTAATGGGTTAGGTGTGTGGGTGCGTTCTAAGTTTGTCATCGGTTACCTATTGCTATTTTTTTTTGTGTTTCTCTGTTGGGGTCAATGCAAGATCATGGGGGTCTAAACTAGGCTCTTAAGTGACAATGAAAACTCAAAAACATAGAGTTAGGAAACTTGACAAAAAATTTTGAATAAGTTATTAACATAATTTGAAAAATATGTAACAACAAAATTTGAAGAAAATTGAATGTAGTTTCCAAGATACTGGTCCTTTGTTGGGAAAAAGTGAATTTTTTTGGTGAAAATTTGAAATTTCAATGCAAAAGTACTATTTTTTCTGGAAAAAGTAAAAAGTACTTGTGTATGTCTAACCAACCTAAGTACAAGAAAAAATAATATATATTTTTGAAACTTTCAATATAAGAAGAGGAAACATGCTCAGATGTGCCACTTTTTTTTGTAATTTTTTCCATGTGAATAATTAGTTATTAAATTTTTATTAAAAAAAAATTTAAATATTAAAATTTGTTTGTCTAACCACCATAACCTAGTAAAAAAGCTATGAAATTCATTTTTTCTTTTCTTTAGATCCTATAGAATGGCAAGCATAGAATGTTTCACATCTTTCAGATTTAAAAATGTTAAATCGTTTAAGAATCATATATTTTTTCCAATCAATCTATCAATCAACATAGTAGTTAGATGCATGCAAAAAATAAATAATAATTATCTATTTAATTCCATTTAAGGCATATCTTATATTGACGAAAATCCAACAATTTTCTCAATAAAACCTTTTCGTTTCATCAAATATAGAAGAAATGATGAAAATGGTGTTCTATGTTTTGGGAGATATAACTAAAGGGAGATTAAGGTTCCTCCACCTATTTCCTTCAATTTTCCTTCAAGGAAACCTTAGAGATCTCAATCTAAGGATGGAATTAGGAAAAGAGATTTGATATAGGGTTTCCTAGGGGTGTGATTAAAGACAAAAAGGGGTTTCACCACTAAGAAAATTCTTAGAAATAAATGGAATGAAAGGAATGTACCAATCTAGCTATGAAACCTAGAGAATTAAGAACCTGAAATCAAACTGATAAAAGAGAATGGAACAAAAAGGTACTTGGAAGAAATATGTGATTAAAACAAGCTCTGAAACCTTGAAATTTTGAATTTTAATACTCATTAGGACTCATATGCCAGATTGGGCGATTTAGTCAACGATTAGGGTTTCTGGGCAGAAACTAGAATTTCATAGTGACTAATATGAGCCTTCTTAAAATTGGAAAAAGTGTTGTATTGGGACTCACATTCCCAAGGCATAAATTTAGTCCTATTATTAGGGTTTGGCAGAAACTCAGGTATCCTCTAGTGATTTTCTATAGCTTCTCTCTTGCCAAATCTTAAAGTCTAAAAGCTTGAATTTTGGTCTGTATGTGACTTTCGATGAAGATGACAACCTCATGACAACCTGAAAACATTCCACAGTCATGCAACTTAGTCCTCAAAGGATCTTCAAGCTTGAAAACACCTAGATCTACAATCACACATTTAGAGAGAGAAAAACATGGTGATTGTTAGGGAATAGGGGCTTGCCTTAGTCAAACCCTGTTAAGATAATTAAACCTTATGATGAAACAATGAAACATGAACAATGATACCTTAAATGATGTCTTGAAATGTAAATCTACAATCTAACATTAAGAGACCATGAAGAATGTAGATCTTGATGTCGAATTAGATGTGGAACACTACTTAACTTGGATCTTGAATGCTACATCACAACACTAGCTCAACACCATTCTTTATGCATTATTCCTTTCACATGATGATAGATCTTCAATTGATGTAGTAATCGTCTACAAATATACCATTGAATTTTCTTGAAATTCTCTTGAATTTTCTTGTATGCTCTTGTGAACTCTTCTGCAAGTGCTCTTGATTGCTTATGAAATTCTAGGATGAAACTATGTAAAATAACCTTGTATTTATACTTATTTATGCCAAATTCCCCGAAATTACAAAACTACAAGCTGACATCAGATCTAGGAGGATTAAATCTTTCCAAAAATTGAATACAATTTGTTTGTTGATTATGGTGGCACTCATACACCCAAGGTGGCATATGAATCCCAACGACGCAAAATTGGGACACAAACTTGAAGAAAGGTCATGTTTAATGTGTAACTTGAAATTAGGTCCCAAGACCTAGGTATGACTCATATGCCCAAGGTGGTGTATGAGTCCTAGATCACTAGATTTGAAAGATATGACCCAAAACATTGAATTATGGTTGGTTATTTGATAATTTTTAGGATTATCCTTTGGAAAACAAATTTAATAAGGCTTGTGGATGTAAAATAGGACCAAATAAGGAATAAAGAATCCTAATTAATTAATAAAGCCCTATATTAGTGTGAAAGTGTTAGGATACACTTTAAAACACCATAAATAAGGCACAATTAAGTCTATTTTATCATGAATTATTCCATCCCAAATCATGTGTGAAAATGGGTTACTTTTTTTAAAATTACATTTAGCCCCCAGTTTAGTGAGAGGAGGAACTTGCTTCAAACTCAGTAAAGTATACATTAAAGAGGATTCCAAGTGTACCAATGTGGATGGTATATAATTAAAAATATCAAGGGGGTGGTCAAGCCCTGAGGATCCAAGATCCTACGTCAAACCAACATAAGCACAAAGAGACACACACAAGGTGTATGATATGGAGCATCAAGGTACACAAAAATACAATGTGAATGACTTAAAGAAATTAAAAAAAAAGTGAAAATAAAAAGAGGTGGATCAATCCTTGACCGGTTTTCTCACACGCAATGGATCAGATGTAAGTTGTTTGTCCAAGAATGTTTACAAGTGGAACATGATGTCCACTATGCAAACCAATACATGCTCACAAGGGCTAGTGGAACCTCAAGTCGTCCACTAGGTGAGCCCCTAGTGAGACACATATGCATGTGGTCAGTATGCCCTCACACAAACAAGAAAGTGGCTATGGGAAATTCATGCTTAAGTTTAGCTCCCATGCGTACAACCATACCAAAGCTATAGCTCCTGATAAATTTGATAAGATGGCACACAACATGAAAAACAAGATTCACAAGGTAAGAAAATATTTGTATGCTTGACACCCATGAATGAACATGATGGATCCATAGAAAATAAAAGTTTTTTATGCAAGGTGGACATATAATAGACATTATAAATGTAAAATAGTGTAGGTTACGTTCTAAGGGATTTTTATTAGTTCATGTAAGGTCTCTTCTTAGGGAACATCATTCTTAATATCTATGAGACAGGAAAAGTCAAAGAAATATCACGCTCTCAAAGGATATCAAACCCAATACATCACCAAGAAAAGGATGCATGACAAAAATAAATAAAACCAAATAATGAAATATGAATGTCGATGTATGCCCCACTTTAAACTGGATGCTAGCACCATTGTTGTGAGCAATTGTTTTAAAGTAGAAGAAGACATGAGAGATTATTTGGAAAGCCCTATGCCATGTCATGTGTTCCTGAATGAAACTACATCAGGGATATGGGGTTTCCCCCAAAACTCAGTGCACCACACATAATCCAACTTAAGGCATGTTGTCCACATCCCAAGCTTGCCATTATATATATATGGAAGGTGGTCAACTATCCAAAAGAGGAAATAAAAAGTGTCATATAAGGACAAGAATACCTAATCCTCTTGCCCCCACTTATTGGAAGACAATGGTGAGTCGAGGTGATTGATGGGTAACATGCTAGAGTGAAAATCAATATCAATTACAGGAATTTGGTGCCTCAAAATAAGGAAGAGCACCAGACTTCTTAAGTTGTTGAATTTTTGCACTTAAAGCCTTACATTCATTAGTAGAATGACCATGAACTATATGATATTCACAAAATGAACACTTGTAGTAAAAAAAAATTCATGTTCTCAAAGGGAGGGATATAAAACAATATTGGAGGAGTCTTGACAAAATACTCTCTTCATTAATAGTAGAAGATGTTCCTTTATTCTATGACAAAGATATCTCTTTCTTAGTACAAGTTGTCATACTTCCACAATTCTCTTTAGATTGCGATATTTTTACTCTTTTTTAATGGAATGTGTAAAATATAATGAACTCTTGTCGTTATTGTTTTGTGGGATGAAATTTATATTAAGTGAAGATTTCTCTATTTCTTTTGTTTGTTTCAAAGGAAATAACCAGCACCACTAGTGTCTATCATTTTAGGATGCACTAATGTTAAGGTTTTATTAGAGGAATATTTTGGAAGAGTGTTGATATTAAGTGAAGTATTTATTGTTTCTTTGAGGGACAATGACCAATACCATTAGTATTTTCTTGCATATTAGGTTGTATAGGAACAAAAATACCTTTTTCTCTAGCACCACATCCTTTTCCACTATATCCAAGTTGTTTCATAAGTTCACAATATTTTCCATAAATATTTTTCATTTCTTTTGGAGTTGGTGGTTGTTCATAAATATCTTTATCAATTTTATTTTTTTAATTTTCTTCTTCTTCTAAAGTGGTTGAGGTGGATGCTTTTGAAGGGTCTTCTAAATTTTGTGTTGACATTAACACTTTTTCTTTTCCATTTTCAAATTCTTTGTTTATGATCTTGTATTCATTGATGAATGTTGTGAAATATAAGGAACCCCAATCATCTTCTAATAGCTTTGTGACTTCCTCAATATGTTTCTCTTTGTAGTGTCAAAACATATTATCTCTTACATTTTCAAACTTAATCTAGGAATAACTAATGCTGAAATGAACTTAATGTCACCTTGATCTAGTGTTGTAATGTATTTTCCACATTCAAATTGGATTTAGGGCCTTTCTAAGCTAAATGAACCCAAATTTTCCTTAATTTAGTGTTGTAAAGTATATTAATTTAAACCTTCACATTAAATTTAGGTCCCTTGGACATAATGCCTTAATCTAGTGTTGTAATGTGTTGTACACATTCACATTGTATTTAGGGCCATTTTAAGCTAAATAGACCTAATTTTGCCTTAATTTGATGTTGTAAAGTATATTTATTGATACTTTCACATTGAATTTCGGGCCTTCTTGCATTTATAACCTTAATATCATCACTAATAGGACCCTAAAACCCTATATTATGCATCTTGAGGAATATTTTAACCAAAATCTCGATATAGACCTCACATAAACTTAATTTACACAATCTATGAAACTTTAGCAATCGAAATAGGCCCTATGGGACCCATACTCCACCTTGGGCATATGAGTCCCATCTAGGTGGGACCCATATGCCAAATATGGTGTATGAGTCCTATTTAGCCCATTTTTAAGAATTTGAGTAGGAAAACAGGGTTTTAAATTCAAAATTATTCTATGTTAGCTTTTGGGATCTAATAAATGGTCATTTGGATGCACTCCCTACATAAAAAAGGTCTTAAATAATTATTTCATTAAGAATTCATGATATAAACTCAAGAACTTAAGAGTTAAGCATTCCAAGATTTAACAAGATCATCAAGAGAGCATTCAAGTTCACTTTTAGGCATTCAAGGGAAACATTCTTCATCAATTCTTGTAGCAATTCAAGATACATCATGATGTCAATGATATAAATAATCAAGCATGTTTTTGAGCTAGTGTTGTGATTTTTCATTCAAGATCCAAGGTGAAGCATTTTTCTACACTTATCTCAAGATTTAGATCTACATCCTTCATGTCCATTTCATGTTAGATTGCAGATTTAGAAGACATCATTTAAAAACATAATTGATGGTATAATTTTCTATGTTTCATGTTCTTTGTTTCATATTTCATACCCTCATTTCATTATCTCATCATTTGGTTTAATTACGTAAAAGGGGTTTGACCAAGGAGAACCCCTACTCACTAATAATCAACAAGTTTTTCTTCTCCTTACATGTGTAATTGCACATCTAGATGTCCCGGAGAATCAAGGATATTTTAATATTAGGTTAAAATATTGAAGGGAGTTTTTAGGTTTGTCTCCTCACTTGCAAGGTCACAAAAAGTCTTCTACAATTCTGAAATCATGGTTTTAGATCCCAAAATGAAGAGGAACAAAAAGAAAATACAATGAAGACGAAATTGAAAATTTGAAGTTCCAAAAAACCCAAACTTGACTCATACACTAGTCTTGGCATATGCGTCCCAATTTAGGTGAATTTTCATGATTTTTTACAGATTCAGATACTGTTTTTTTAGAAACCTGTTCCTATGAAGAAACCCTGATCTGGGACTGATTCACCCAGACTAGCGTATGAGTCCTAGTAGGTCAAAATTTTAGGATTTTAAGCATTTAAAAACTCATTCAAGTCTGCTTCAGGTTTTCAAGGGCTCATATTTCATCTTGCGGCTTTCTGCATTGTTTCATATGCATTTTTTGGTTACTTAGTGAAAGATTGCATCAAATTAGGGTTAAGCATTACATCTTGCATTACATTTTTCTTTCCAAGCCCACCCTAGCTTGGAGGTGAACCCCTGATTAGTTTATAATTAGTTTTTAGAATAGCCCTATTGCAAGATCTCTTTCTCCTTTGCACACTTGAGGTTGAGATCTCTAAGGTTTGTTCTTGAATACGAAAGTGAAGATTATTATTCTATCTCTGAAGCATAGAAAGAAACAATTTTCCACCTTTCATTTTGGTGAACCTACATTTAGAACATCATAGTTCTGATTTGGAGTGCATCATCATCCTAGATCTTTCTTGCATTAACATTTCATTATAGTTTACATTAGTTAATTGACATTCTAGGGTTTCTAATTTTTCATTATTGAAAGTGCATATAGCTTGCATTTTTGTATCTCAAATCATTCAAATTCATATAAATCTTCATTTGCACTTAGATTATAGATCATACAACATAAAAGCATCAAAATCAATTGAAATTTTGTAATTTAAAAAAAAACCCTCATTGGGACTCATACGCCCCTCTGGGCAAATTAGTCCTAGTCTATATTTTGCACAACATTTTCCATAATTTAAAATCATGTTTTTAGGCTTTTGTTTGCTATTATAATCTTTATGTTTTAGTTTGCATAACTTTTGTTACATTCAAATCATTAGAATTAGAATAATTTACATTCATTGCAATTGTGACTAGAATTATATTCTATCATTTTTCATTTTTAGCATTATTTCATAGCTCAATTAGATTAGATTTCATTTTAAATTCATTAGAAAACAAAAATAAAAAACTAAAATTACTAGAAGAAAAAAAGAAAACTTTGTCAACCTTAGTGAAAGCATAACCTTTAAACCCTTTAGTAGAGATGACTTGGACATCTTAGATGAGGTGCGTGATGACTTCCTCTCTTATATCATCCACTAAAGCCTTGACATAAGAGGATTAAAGAATTGAAAATAATGACAATCATAATTGTTCTTCTTTTGATACCTCTCTTATCAGTGTTGAAGGTATCTTGGTGATAGGAGATACACTCATTGAGAATCGTGAAAGTCCTATTTGTCTTCCCCCTTGGAAATATATCATGACACATGAAGTTGAGATTGTGGCCACCACTTTATCGAGTTTCCATTCATCTCTCAACACCTCCCCTACTTGTGAGAATTCTTTAGTGAATAATGATACAACCCTGAATGATCATGTTTGTGTGGAGGATATGTTGATATTAAGAGATCCAATAATTGAAAGCTATGAAAATCCTACCTCTCCTACTTGGGAAGGAATTATAGGACATGGGGATATAATTATAGATAATCATTAAAATCAAACCTTTCCTTCTCCTAATATATCTTCTAGACATAAATGAGATAGTTCCTCCCTTAGAATCTTGTTCCTCCCTTCCTTTATTCCCCTACCACTTGAGAAGACCTATTTGAACAAAAAAATATAATCATTGGTAACCGTGAAGCTCATAGTTACTCTTTTCTTGATGCCTCCCTTATTTTTGATGAAGCTACTTTACAAAATCTAACCATGAATTATGATGAACCTCTTGTTTGTCACTTTCCTAAAAGCTCTCCTGGTAGGGTAGATATTATGGCACAAGAGAATAAGACCTTAGAGAAAAAGGATGAAATTATGGACAACAATAAAATTTCCCCCTCTCCTAATATATCTCCTATTGGTGAAGAATATACTATGGTGTTACCAGATCCAACCAATGAAAATCATGAGAATCCTAGGGAAAAAATTATTGAATAGTCAAATGGCATCATTGATATGAAATAAAATATATAACCATTAATAACCCCCTTACTTGTGATTAATTTATTTTAGAAGAACCCACCTTTGAATTTCATGAACATCTAGTTTTTCGCTCTCCTAAAAACTCTCCTAATAGGGAAGGTATCATGGTGCAAGAAAATGACAACATTGAGACACTTCTTTCAAATAATGGTACTATGCATTCCTTAGATGAATATGGTGAAGTGAAATTAGACTCCTCTTAACTAAGAGATCATGAAACTAAGGATAAGTCTTTTGAAATTACGAACATTCTATATCGCTTGACAACCACAAATTTAGAACTCATAGAAGAGAAAAAAATAGAATTTTTTTTGAAGAATCCACAAAGTTATTGTAATATACTTGGGAAACCTTTGGTTTCATTCCTATATTCATGGGAGAATACAAGATCATAAAAAAAATTCTAAAAATGGAAAAGAGAAACTGGTAATGGTAATACAAAATTCAAAAGCATCCACTTCAACCACTTTAGAAGAAAAGATAACATACACAACAAACTTTGATGAATTTGAACAACCATTGAATCTAAAAGAAGAGAAAAATATTTATGGAAGAGGTTTTTAACTTATGAAGCAACTTTGGAAAGGATGTGGTTCTATAGAACAAGGTATCCATGTCCCAATAGAGCCAAAAATCAAAGAAATTACTAATTGTATTGGTTATTGTCCCTCAAATGAAATAAATAATCCTTCATTCAATGTCAATAGTATTAAAAAAGATTCCTCCAAGATGACTCTAACTTTGTTACATCCTAAATTGATAGATATCTCATTAAATATGCATCAAGTTGAAACTTTTTTTATTCATCATAATAAATAACCTTAGTTGCTGCTCCTTTCCATGCAATAGTTGTAGGATCATAGTATACTCACTATTTCATGTTTACAATCATTAAAATTAATTTCCCTTTCACAAGGAGCAATATACCATCATCTCTTGTTGGCTCACCTTCGTCTTGCAAGAACTGGGTGAAAGGGGTTAGGAAGCCTTGTCCTCAAATGACACTTGTTGTCTCATTTCGCTAGTTGAATGCCCTCCATGTACATATAAGAGAAAACTTGGGATGTGAATGACATGCCTTAGGTTGACTCACATGTGACATACTTATCCATGATGTATTTTGACTTGGAAACATATAGCTTGGCATAGGGCTTTCCAAGTAACCTCTCATGTCTTTCTTTATTATCAATATTTATCATTTTATACATTAAAATAATTGCTCGCAACATGGTGTTTAGCAATTTCTTCAAAGTGGGGCCATACATTAGCATTATTATTTTTCATTTTTCTTCTTCATGTTTCATAGTGTAGTCTTCTTATTTTGTGTGATGCATTTTTTTCTTTGTGGTTGACATTGTGTGTGATGTCCCTCAAGAGCATGATCTATATTATCATATTAT
Organism: Sequoiadendron giganteum; assembly: GCA_007115665.2. NCBI lineage: Eukaryota > Viridiplantae > Streptophyta > Pinopsida > Cupressales > Cupressaceae > Sequoiadendron > Sequoiadendron giganteum. Next base: position 302,523,159 of record CM021110.1, on the reverse strand, counting down.
ATTCCTCTTAGTGACTTTATGTGACACATTGCATCCCCTAAGTTGTGAATCTTCTATTATTTTATTTTTCCTCTCTTGGAGACATTGGGCACAAAGTTCCCTAAGTTATGACCTCGCATAAATTAAGAAAGACTCCTTTGAACATTCTTTATTGTTGCATTTGCATTTTTGGTTATATGGCCACCTTGCATAACACACTTTCCATGCCTATTCATCCATCTTGGTTGTTGATGAGTTCCAAGTATACAAATTTTTGTTTGCCTCATGAAGCTCGAACTTCATTGTTCATGAGCTCCATGCATATGAATTTTTTCTCGTCTCATGAAGCTCAAAGATCATTGTTGTATGGCACCTTATCAAATTTGTCAAGAGGTATAACTTTGGTATGGTTAATGAGAATACCATCTGAGGCATGATTTTCTCATAGCCACTCATGTGTGAGAGTTAGTAGATACTAGCCATGTGTGTATGTGTCTCACCTCTTCGGATAGTCACCCGAGGAATAGCCTAAAGTTTCATTGCCTTAGACTGAGCATGCATTTTTGGACAAACTATTTAGATCTAATCCACATTGTGTTGGATAAATGGTCATGGCTTGATACATCTCTCTTAATTTTTTCTTATTTTTATTTTTGTTTCTTTTAGTCTTTTACATCACATGTTTGTGTATCTTGATGTTTCATATTATACACCTGGTGCATGTCCTTTGTGCTTATGTCATTTCGATTTAGGATCTTAGATCTTGGCGGCTTGGCCACCTCCTTCGATATTTTTCATCCTATTCCATCCACATCATTATAGTTGGACTTCTCTTGAATGTCTACTTTAGTGTGAGTTTGAAGCAAGTTCATCCTATCACTAAAGTGGTGGCTAAATATACTATCGTAAATATCATCGCTTACATTTTCAAACTTAATATAGGAATAATTAATGTTGAAATGAACTTAATGTCACCTTGATCTATTTTTGTAATGTATTTTCCACATTCACATTCGATTTAGGGACTTTCTAAGCCAAATGGACCTAAATTTTCTTTAGTTTACTATTGTAAAGTGTATTAATTTACACCTTCACATTAAATTTAGGGCCCTTTGACCTAGTGTTGCCTTAATCTAGTGTTTTAATGTGTTGTACATGTTCACATTGGATTTAGCACCATTTTAAGCTAAAAAGGACCTATTTTTTCCTTAAATTGATATTGTAAACTATATTTATTTACAATTTCACATTGAATTTTGGGCCTTCTTTCATTTATGACCTTAATATCATCAATAATAGGCCCCTAAGACCCTATATTATACATATTGGGGCATAAGTTTACCAAAATCCTGACATAGACCTCAAATAAACTTAATTTACACACTCCCTAACACTTTAGCAATCAAAATAGGCCCTATGGGACCCATACACCATCCTATATGTATGAGTCCCATCCAAGTGGGACCCATATGGCACTGATGGTTAATAAGTCCCATTTCGTCTATTTTTAAGGATTTAAGCAAGAAAATAGGGTTTTAAATTCAAATTTCTTCTTTGTCAGCCTTTGGGATCTAATAAACGGTCATTTGGCTGCATTTCCTATATAAAAAGGATCTCAAATCATTATTCCATTAAGAATTCATGATACCAAGTCAAGCACTCAAGAGTTAAGCATTCCAAGACTTTACAAGATCATCAAGAGAGCATTGAAGATCATTTCTAAGGAATTCAAGGGCATAATTCTTCATCAAGTTTTACAAAAATTCAAGATCAATCATCATGTCAAGGATATCAAGAATCAAGCATGTTATTGAGCTAGTGTTCTGATGTTGCATTCAAGATTAAATTTCAAGCATTGTTCTACACTTATCTCAAGATCTAGATCTACATCCTTTATGGCCATTCAATGGTAGATTGTAGATTTACAAGACATCATTTACAAAAAATCATTCAAGGTATCATTGTCCATGTTTCATGTTTTATGCCCTCATTTCATTATCTCATCATTTGGTTTAGTTACCTAAAAGGGGTTTGACCAAGGAAAACCCCTCTTCATGAACAATCAACAAATTTTTCTACTCCTTACATGTGTGATTGTAGATCTAGGTGTCTTTGAGCATGAAATATCTTTAAAGATTAGGTTACAGGCTTGAAGAAAGTTGTTAGGGTTGTCTCCTCACTTGCAAGGTCACAAAAAGTCTTCTACAAGTCTAAAATCGAGGTTTCAAATCTAAAAAATAAGAGGAATAGAAAGAGCATGCATTGAAGACTAGATTTAGACTTTGAAGTTCTAGAAAACCCTAACTAAACTCATATGCCAATCCTAAAGTATGAGTCCTAGTTTAGGTCAATTTTTTAAGATTTTTTGCAAATTCAGATACCCTTTATCCAAAAACTTGTTCTTGTGTAGAAACCTTGATCTAGGACTGATTCACCCAAACTAGTATATGAGTCCCAATAAGCCAATATTTTAGGATTTTTATCATTTCAAAACTCATTCAAGACTTCTTCAAGTTTCTAGGTGCGCATATTTAATCTTGCAACTTTTTGTTTTGTTTCGTATGCATTTTTAGGTCATTTGGTGAAAGATTGCATCAAATTAGGGTTAAGCATTACATATTTCATCACAATTGTCTTTCCAAGCCCAATTTTGGTGGTGAACCCATCATTAGTTTACAATCAATCTCTAGAACAACCCTATTGCAATATTTATTTCTCCTTTGGACACTTGAGGTTGAGATCTCTAGGGTTTGTTCCTGAAAGAGAGAGAGTGAAGATTGGTATTCTATCTCCTAAGCATAGAAAGCAACAAAATTCCACCTTTCACTCTTTATCTTTTTCTTGCATAGGTTTCACTTGTGAAGTTGGTGTCAATTTTTTTAGAGGATTTTCTTTATTTTTCTCAATGAGAAAAAATTATGGTTCAGGGTCAGCTTCCAGTGTCTACACTTTTTTGTAGAAATACTTATCATATGATGAAGGGTATAAGGAAACAAATTCATTGCATCAATCCATGGTCTTCCTAAGAGAATATTATATGAAATATCATGAGGCATGACATGGATCAGTGTTTCTAATGTGGCCTTTCTAGCTGTAATAGGAAAAGTGATCACACCAAGAATTTATTTTCCTACATTCTCAAATCCCTGAATAGATAAAGAATTAGGTTGACTTTGGCTTTTGTCTACTCCAATATAGTCAAGAAGGTTTACACTACACACATTCAGAGCTACATCATTATCAATGAGAGTACACTTTATTCCATGTCTAAGACCATTAGTTTTAATAAAATCTTTTACTATCAAAGAATCATTTTGTTTTTGTACTTCCAACAGAGGTAACTCACATTGGTGAAAAACAATTTCAGTATTCATTCAGTGAATTGGGGCTGTTATGTAATTTAGTTGCACATTAGGAGGGATGGGAACTTGTTGTAAAGAACTTTGAAACATGTTATGATCTAATGAGGGGAGGATTGAATAAGGTCAAATAATGATATCTTAGTAGGAGTTTTCTTAAGTTATTCAATGAGATCATACTCCTTTCCACTTTGTGCAGGAAAAAGAGGACCTGTTAAGATAGATTGAGGTAATCGGTTGGATGTTGAAGGTGTTTTTCTTGGTTGTAGATTGCTTCTAGTGTTATATGTATGATCAATGGTATTATAATTTGATTTTTTTGAAACATTATTCTCAGGTGGTTCAAGGATAAAGACGGGCTTGTTTTGAGCTTGTCGATTCATTGTGAGGGTAGGTAAGAATTAGAGGATTCTTAAGATGTCCCACAAGGTATATAGGAAGTCCAATAATCAAGGGGGGTCTAACAGACACCTATGCATTCATAACCTCAACAATTTTGGTTTGAGTTCATTCTAATAAAGGGAATTCTAGTCTCATGTTTTTATCATCATCTAAGGAAGTCACATAACTATTGTTAATGTTGTCATTTTCTTGCACCACGATATCCTCCCTATGGGGATATTATTTAGGAGAACTAGAAACTAGATGTTCATGATATTCAAAGTTTTGATCTTCTAAAATGAATTCATCATAGATAAGGGAGTTATCAATTGTTTTATTGTATTTCTTATCGACGATGACATTCTATTGTTCAATAATGTATTCCCTAGGAGAAGATAGACAAATAGGACTTTCATAAATCTCTTTGGTTTGGTCATTCTTATTGATGATGGTTATCTATGATTACATCTCTTTGTCCCATAATGTCTTCCAAAATAGGAGAGGTAGGGGAGGAAAAGTAAATAGGGTTTTCATAGATGGATATGTGCAGGATAATCATGAAAAAAATAGGCCCTTAAGTGGCGATGAAAATTAAAATAATCAGAGTTAGGCGTCTTGACGTAAAAATTTGAATAAGTTATTTATATTATTTTAAAAATGTGTAAGAATAGAATCTATAGAAAATTGAATGTAGTCTCTAAACTACTAGGTATATATTTTATTTTTAAAATGTATTTGGTGAAAATTTGAAATTTCAATGTAGTAGTACTTAAATTTTAGGGAAAAAATAAGAAGTAGGTGTCTGTTTGACCACCTTGACCACAATAAAATGATAAAAACAAATTATAAGATTTTAGATATAAGTAGAGGACTCATGTCCTGATGTGATGTATATTTTTTGTAATTTTTTTCCAAGTAAATAGTTAATTATGAAATTTTTATTACAACTTTTAAAAACTATAAAAACTCGTATGTCTGACCACCTTAACTTGGTCAAAAATTCATGAAATTCATTTTTTTTTAATCCTATATTATACGAAGCATAGAATGTGACACATGTTTTAGATTCAAAAAATGTGATACCGTTTAAAAGCTATAGTTGTTTTTAAATCAACCTATCAATCAAAACTTTAGTCCTAATTCAAATAGAAAATGAATAATAATTATTTATTAAATTCAAAGTAAAGCATAATTTATATTGGTGGAAAGCTGAGAATGTCCTTTAAAAACCATTTTTGTTTCATCAATTTTGGGTAAAAAAAGTTGTCAGCCACATGGGCCATCATATCACTTACATATTTCCACTTTTTGGCCCATCATGATCCTACACATACCCAGATCTTAAATATTTTATCATCTAATGCCAACATATCTTCCTCATTTACAATTTCATCCTCTTTTACTAGAACATTATCAACAACAAAAAATAATGGAAATTAGGTAAGGTGATGTTTAGAAATGTGTTTATGATCTCATTCTCTTGTGCTATAATATCTTACAATGTAGGAGAGTTTATAGCAGACGATGTTTCCACATTTCCATGATTCTCAATGAGTTCATCTTCTAACATCAAAATACCTTTGTCACATGAAGGAGAGGTATTAAGAGAACAAAAAGTATGATTATCATGATTGTGTATGGTTTCATCTTCTTCTATCACATGATTCCCACAAATAGGAGAGATGGGAGGGGGTGTAGATCTAAGACATGCATCAAAATTTTCACTCTCTTATACTTAGAGACTCTCATAGCTAGGAAATGTACTAAATGAATGACTAACACGCTTATTGATGAACTTTTTCTATGAAAACTTGGAAAAGATAGATGCTAAAATTTATGAAAACTAATCTATACAAACTCAAAATGCAATTCAATTCAGTAACCTAGAATGAAATGTGTAAATACAATTTTTTCAGATTCTAAACAAGGTAATTTGTTGATTACACTATGAAGCAATCTGAAAATGAAATGTTGTAAATGCAATTTTGAAATTAAGTAAAGCAATATTTGAACCAAGTTATGCTAGATCCAATCAAATGAATGAAACAAAAACTTAACAAACTGAAATAGATAGCTAATAGTAGCAAACAAAAACACAAATAATCATGCTTTTAATGCTCTAAAAGAAAGTTTTAGGTTTGATATGGGACTAAATCACTTAGAGGGGTGTATAGGGATGAAATTTCCTAGAGGGGCATATGAGTCCTAGATTAGGGTTTTTGCACCAAATTCACAAAATTTTGCATGATTTTCATGTTGTATGTTTTGGTTGTGTTGTCAATATGTGGTTTTCATTGATGTTGACACTATTAGCCTTGATGATTTTGAAGGCTATATATGTCGATGAGATTGAGAAAATTGTAATAAATATGTTGCAGGTAGTCTGTGAAGCTAAGAAGGTCAGAGTGATGGAAAGTTATGTACGTTGATGGTCTAAAGGTGCGTATTAAAGGGTTTTTTTGCTGAGCTTATCTAGTATGTTGTCTGAAAGTTTCAGTGGTACACATCAGGAATTGAGAAAGTTATGAAGATCTATGTTCCTATAGTTATTCAGTTATTGTAGAAGGTGTTTCCGAAAGATGAGATTGCAATTCTGATGAATTAAGTTGTTGTGTATATTTCTAAGATGTTCAATTATGTTTCTAGATTATGCTCTATCAGTGTGGTATGTCCGTGTTGATTGTTGTGTTCGTGATTGAAGACTTTTTCCTTGTGTGTTCGAGTTTTCATGTTATTAGTTGACATGATGGTGGTAGCATGTTGTAGATCCTTATGGATTAATCTTGTATTATTTGGAATATTTGAGGATGTTGATACAGGTCATTACTATGTTGTGACCAACTTAGGTTGGTGCACATTAAGATTTGTTCATGTATTAAGGCCGACAAGTTGTAATTCATTTATTCTTTATTTGTGGCCGACAAAGTTGTTGATGTAAATTCATGTAGCGGATATATAAGAGTGATTGTCTCTTCATTGTAAAAAGGGTGTGTGAGAGTGTGAAAGGTGCGAGCATGTAGTGTGTATGAAAAATGTGTGATTAAAGGTCAAATCATTCAAATACAAAGAAGAGTGTGAAGAATTTTGAGCGAAGTGTAAAGAAGTGTTTTTGTGACTAACCGAAACTATCATCAAGCTTATGAAGAAGCTAATTTCTTAGTTCAACCTCATTAGAAGAATTTAAATTGGCTGTCTTATGTAAGGCAGAGAGCCTTCCCTTTGAGCAGTGAGCTCTAGGTAGTGTGCCTGAATGCATGCACATTCCCTATTCATTTTTCATTATAATTTTAACAGGGTATAATCTTGTGGACTAACATCCATCATGGTTTTTCCCCTAACAGGGTTTCCACATATAAAATATTTGTGTTCATTTGTTTCTGATGTGTTGTTGATTTATGCTTGCACTGTTATCAGATCTGAGATTAAAGATTGATTAAGGTTGAATTAGTTTAATTTTTGTAACAATTGATTCACCCCCCCCTCTCAGATGTCTATCCTTGTTTTATGAACAATTGGTATTAGAGCTAGTTCCTATGAATAATTTTAATAGCTTGAGGTGATTCAAGATGCATCATACAAGAAGGATAGTCCTAGATTCGATGGTACAAACTACTCTATGTGGAAATTCAAAATGGAGTGTCATTTGAAGTGCATAGGTGAGCCTTTCTGGAAGATTACAAAGAATTCAGATACTATTCCTTAGAATGGTCCCTCTACTACTGATGAGATCAAAGAAGCAAGAAATAATACCAGGGTTGTAGAAGCATTGCTAAGTGCTTTGATAGATTCAGAGATGAAAAATGTGATAGGTTTGAAGACTGCACATGAGATCTGGATAAAGTTGAAAATGTTGTATGAAGGAGATGCACTAGTGAAAGTTGCTAAGCTAAAAATCCTGAAAGGTAAGTGGGAGAACATGAAGATGAGTGAAGATGAAAAAAAAATTTCTTTCTCGCAAAAGGTAAATGAATTAGTGATGGACATTAGATGTTCCAGTGGAACCTTGGAAGAAGATGAGATTGTGGATAAAATACTTAGATCTGTGCCTACTTACAAAACATAAGCTCATGCTATTGAAGAGCTCAAAATAGTAACAAATGTGACAAGAGACACACTGATTGCGAAACTTGTTGCCTTTGAGTTGAGTGAATTTGATGAATCTTTTCCTAAGACAAAATTTGCATTCAAACCTACTATATCTGGAAAAATCCAATAGAGATATGATCCAGGAGAGAGTTCCAAGAAAACATTCAATTATGAAGATGAAATGAAACTGATTGAAGATTAAGAAAGAGAGCTAGACGAACTGGAAGCACTAATTGTGAAAAGAGAAGCTAGAGGACAAGGTAAGTATAAAGGAAAGTTTCCTATTAAATGTTTCTCTTGCAGTAAGATAGGTCATTTTGCATCAATGTATCTTGAAAGAGTGTTTAAATGCAAACTTGACAAGACTAGATTTCAAAAGAAATGTTATTATGTTGAAGAAGGTGCTACTGATGATGAATCTGATAAAGAAAATGGAAATGAAGATGAATGGGTATTCATTGCAATCAAGGAAAATAGTCCAATGTCCACTAAATTAGCTAGTGATCAGAATATTGAGAAATCTCTTGCAACCAAGATTGATGAGAAGGATGAGTGGGTGATTGACAATGGATGCTCACATCATATGACTGGTGATAAAAGAAAGGTTCTATGTTTGGAAAAATACGATGGTGGTGTTGTAAAATTTGGAGATAAAAATGCTGGTGTGATTTGTGGTAGAGGCACTATTCATCTTGGAGTTAAATGCAATACTGATGATGTTCTATATGTTGAAGGTTTGAAGCAAAATTTGTTGAGTTTTGGACAGTTGGTAGACAAAGGTTACAATCTTCAGTTCAAAGATGGTAAATGTAGGATTTTGGGAAGCTCGGGAAATGTGATTGCTTAAGGTACAAAGACAAGAGGTAATATTTTCCAATTAAATGTTTCTAATGAAAGTTGTTTGATTTCTCAGGTTGATGTAAGCTAGTTATGGCATATAAGGTTGTGTCATGTGAATTTTGATAACATTGTCAAAATAAGCTCCACACAAGCAGTCAGAGATCTACCTAAGTTAGTGAATCCTACTAACACTATATGAAAGGAATGTCAAATGGGAAAGCAGACAAGAATTTCATTTCAGAGCAAACAACATAATTCCAATGGAGTATTGAATTTGGTACATACTGATCTATGTGGTCCATCTAGAATCATTAGTCTACAAGGTGAAAGGTACTTTATGTTGCTTATTGATGATTATTCTAGAATGGTATCAGTTGCCTTCTTAAGAGAAAAACATGAGGCGTTAGAGAAATTCAAAAGCTTCAAATATATGGTAGAGAATGAGATAGGTTTGAAGATCAAATGTTTGAGATCAGAAAGAGGTGGTGAATTCACTTCCTGGGAGTTCAATTCATTTTTGTGAAGAGAATAGAATAAAAAGACAATTATCTGCTCCCCGAACCCCTCAACGGAATGAAGTTATTGAGAGAAAGAAAAACAAAATTTTAGATGTTTCCAGAACTATTATTTTGGAAGGTAATGTTCCCCATACCTACTGGAGAGAATTTGTAAGCACTGTTGTGTATACTATCAACCGGGTAAATACCAATAGTAATTCTGGTAAAACTCCTTTTGAGCTATGGTTTGGTTATAATCCTACTATTAAGTATTTCAAAATCATTGGAAGTAGATTTTATATTAAGAGAGATGAATATATTGGCAAGTTTGATGCTAGAAGTGATGAAGGAATCTTTTTGGGTTACTCCACTAAGAGAAAAGCCTACCAATGCTACAATAAAATATTGAAGAAGAGGGTTGAATATGAAAATTTCAGAGTTGATGAGGACATTGACAAATCATCCAGGTATTGTGGATATGATTTAGATGACCAAAAAGATAATAATGAGAATGGAAAGAATGCAAAAACACGGAATCAAGAAAATCATGAAGAAGAAGACAATGGAAATGCAGAAGAAAGAACAAAAGAAATCAAAATTCCAAGGCATGTAAAGCAATGTCATTCTGAAAGTCAAATCATAAGAGACAAGAAAAAAGGTGTACAAAATAGAAGAATAATTGTAGAAGAATATTATCTAATATCCAAGACTGAGCCCAGAAATTTTAGTAAAGCATGTAAAGATGAATATTAGATGGAAACAATGAAGGCACTAATGCAGATAGAGAAAAATGATGCATGGATTCTTGTTCCTAGACCTCATGACAAAAATGTGATTGGAAACAAATGGTTCTTTCAGAATAAGCTGAATGAACAAGGTGAAGTGATTAGGAATAAAACAAGACTAGTATGTAAAGGATACTCACAGATGGAAGGTATTGATTTCGAAGAAACTTTTTCCCCTATTGCTAGAATTGAAGTTGTAAGGTTCTTTCTTGCTTATGCTACTTTAAATAATTACAAAGTCTATCAAATGGATGTGAAATTAGCATTTTTGAATGGTCAATTAGAAGAAAAGGTATATTTTGAGCAACCAGATGGATTTCAACTAATTGATGAAAAAGATAAGGTTTTCCAATTGAAGAAAGCTCTATATGGACTCAAGAAAGCACCTAGAGCTTGGTATTCTAGACTTGATAAATATTTGATGAAGCTTGGATTCAATAAAGGTACTACTGACAATAATCCATATTTCAATATGGATCAGGATAAAGAGTTGATCATTGAAGTCTTTGTTGATGACATTATTTTTGAAGGTGATGATGACTTATGTATGAAATTTTTTGATGAAATGAAAGGTGGATTTGAAATGTCAATGATAGGAGAGCTGAAATTATTTTTAGGATTTCAAATAACTCAGTTAAATGATGTAATTTTCATATCTTAGTCCAAATATGTAAGAGAGCTACTAAAAAAGTTTGGCATGGAAGACTCAAAATGAGAAAGTACACCCATGGTAATCGGATGCAAGCTAAAATACAATGATGATTCTCCTAAGCCTAATCAAACAAGATATAGGTCAATGATTAGTGGATTTCTATATTTGACTCAAAATAGACTAGACATTATGAATTCTATGTGCATGGTTGTTAGATATCAATTTGATCCAAAGGAATCACATGTGACTACAATAAAGAGGATTTTCATATACTTAAAAGGAATAATTGATTTTGGTATTTGGTATCCTAAGGAATATGATCTTACCTTGAATGCCTTTATAGATGAAGATTGGGCAGGTGATGTTAATGACAGGAAAAACACAAGTGGTGATGCATTCTTCTTGGGGAAGAAGCTGGTGTCTTGGCTAAGTAAAAAGAAGAATTCCATTTCCTTATCTACTATTGAGGCAAAATATATTGTTGCTGCAAATAATTGTACTCAAGTGTTGTGGATGAAGCAGATGCTAGGAGATATCAAAGTTGAGTATGATGAGCATATTTCTATATTCTATGATAATTCAAGTGCCATAATTTTTTTTAAGAATCTGGTGCTACATTCAAAGACAAAGCATATATCTATCAAGTATCACTTTTTGAGAGACAAAGTAACTGATAAAGAAGTCAAACTCGAATATCTACCTACAAAGGAACAAATTGAAAATATATTTCCCAAATCGTTGCCGAAGGATAATTTTGAGTATCTCAGATCAAGTTAGAGGTGATTTCCCCTCCTAATCTAAACTAAGATGGAAGTGTTTTCATCAATTTGTGGACTTGCAGTTAGATCTTGTTTCAAATTGATGTTGTGGTTGCTACTACTCAGGGGGAGTAGTCAGATGATTCAGATGATATGTGATTAGAGCATGTGTATCTTTTCCATTAATATCAAAGGGGGAGAATAATAATATGAAAAACTCTTGAAGAAAGGGGGAGAAGAATCAAGAAAGGGAGAGAAGAGTTATGAGAGGTGTACTATGTAAACGACTAGTTGTTTTGATGGTATTTTTCACATCATGTGTTGCCATCAATGCCAAAGGGGGAGATTGTTGGATGTTGTGGTTGTGTTGCTAATATGTGGTTTTCATTGATGCCAACACTATTACCATTGATGATTCTGAATGTTGTAAATGTCAAGGAGATTGAGAAAATTGTAATAAATATGTTATAGGCAGTCTATGAAGCTAAGAAGGTTGGAGTGATGGAAATTTTTGTACATTGATGGTCTAAAGGTGAAAATTAAAGGGTTTTCTTCTGAGCTTATCTAGTATGTTTTCTAAAAGTTTTAGTGGTACACATTAAGAATTGAGAAAGTTATGAATATTTGTGTTCCTATAGTTATTTAGTTACTGTAGCAAGTGTCTCTAAAAGATGAGATTACAATTATGATGAATTGATTTGTTGCGTATGTTCCTAAGATGTTCAGTGATGTTTCTAGATTGTGCCCTATCACTGTGGTACATCCACGTTGATTTTTTTATTCATGATTGAATATTTTTTCCTTGTGTATTCGAGTTTTCATGTTCTTGGTCGACATGATGGTGGTAGTGTGTTGTGGATCCTTATGTATTAATCTTGTATTGTTTGGCATATTTGAGGATGTTGATATAGCTCCTTACTATATTGTGCCCGACTTGGGTTGGTGTTCATTAAGATTTCTTCATGTATTGAGGCCAACAAGTTGTAATTCCTTTATTATTCATCTGTGGCTGATAAATTTGTTGATGTAAATTCATGTAGCGGATATATAAGAGCGATTTTCTCTTCATTATAAAAAGGGTGTTTGTGAGTCTAAAAGGTGTGAGCATGTAGTGTGTATTAAAAATGGGTGAATAAAGATCAGATCATTTGAATGTAGAGCAAAGTGTGAAGAAGTTTGAGCAAAGTGTGAAGAATTATTTATCTGCCTAACCGAAACTATCGTCAAGCTTATGAAGAAGCTAATTTCTTAGTTCAACCTCATCAGATGGATTTAATATGATTGTCTTATGTAAGGCAATGAGCCTTCCCTTTGAGTAGTGAGCTCTACGTAGTGTGCCTGAATGCATGTGCATTCCCTATTCATTTTTCATTATACTTTCAATAGGGTATAATCTTGTGGAATAACATCCATCATGGTTTTTCCCCTAACAAGGTTTCCACATATAAAATCTTGGTGTCCATGTGTTTTTGATGTGTTATGTATATGCTTGCACTATTACTTATGATATCTGAGATTAAATATTTATTAAGGTTGAATAAATTTAATTTTTGTAACAACTAATTCATGCCCCCCTCTTAGTTGTCTATCCTTATTTTGACAAAATTTTAAGGTTTATAAATTGTTGTTGATTGTTTTCAATTACAAAATTTTAGTGAAATTGAATTATCTAAGATGCAAAAAATGTAACTATAGAATATAAAAATGCATCCCTTTCTTGATATAGGAATAATTAATGATAAATTGGACTTAATGTCACCTTGATCTAGTGTTGTGAGGTGTTTTATACATCCAGATTACACTTTAAGCTAAATTAACTTATCTCTGGCTTAATTTAGTTTTGTAAAATATAGTTATTTAAACTTTCACATTAAATTTAAGGGGATTTTAAATCAAGTGGACCTAATCTAGTTTTGTAATGTGTTTTACACATTCACATGGGAATTAGGGCTCTTCTAAGGTAAATAGACCCAACTTTTCCTTAATTTCATGTTGCGAAGTATATTTATTTACACTTTCACATTGCATTTTGGGCCCTATTACATTTATAACCTTTACTTCATCATTAATAGGCCTCTATGACCCCATATTGTGCATACCAAGGCTTATTTTAACTAAAAATCTAACAAGATCAACATATAAGCCTAATTCCTTGATTCTCTAACACTTTAGGACTAAAAATAGCCCCTATGGGACCCATTTTCCACCTTGGGTGAATAAGTCCCATCCAGGTGTGACTCATTCACCCAAGATGATGAATGAGTCCTATTTGGCCTATTTTTAAGGTTATGAGCATGAAAAGTGGGTTTTTAATTCAAATTTCTTCCATGTTGGCCTTAGGGATCAAATTAATAGTTGTTGGAGTGGATTTTCTATATAAATGAGCTCTAAAATCATTGTCTCATCATACATTCATATTATCCATTCAAGCATTCAATAGTTAAGCATTCCAAGTCTTCACAAGGTCATGAAGATCAATTTTAAGGCATTCAAGGGCAAGATTTATCATCATGTACATGACTATCAAGCATTAAGAATTTTATTGAGCTATTATTGTGATGTAGCATTGAAGATAAAAGATCAAGCATTGTTCTATAACTATTGTCTAGATTAAGATCTACATCTTTCATGGCCATCTCATGTTGAGTTGCATATTTACAAGACATCGTTGGAGGTCTACATGTCTTAGAGCTTGAAATATCATTGAAGATTAAGTTACAATCTTGTTGGATTTGTCTCCCCATTAGAAAGGTCATAATATTCACCAAAAGGTCATCTACATCCCCAAAACGTTTCTTTTGTATCTAGGAATATGGAGGAATAGATTGAGTAGACTAAGAAGAGAAGTTTTAGACTTTAAATTTCTAGAAAATCCAAACTAGACTCATTCACCAAAAGTGGCGAATGAGTCCCACTATAGGCATTTTTTGAAGATCTTTGCAGATTTGGATACCCATTTACCTGAAATGTGTTCCTATATAGAAATCCAGAACTAGGACTAATTTTCCCAAAATGGTGAATGAGTCCCAATAGGCCAAAGTTATAGGATTTTCAGAATTTCTAGTCTCCATTCAAGTCTCTACATGTTTCAAGGTGCAAACATTGCATTTTTAAACTTTCTATTTTGTTTTACACACTTTTCTAGGTCATTTTGTAGGTCATTGCATCAAACTAAGGTTTAGTGTTACATCTTGTATTTCATTGTCTTTTCCAAGTTTAAAATTGGTTTTAAACCCCTCGTTCAACCTTAATTAATCTCTAAACATATTCTAAGATACCCTATTGTCAAATCTATTCCCTCATTCTTCATGGGGTTGAGATCTCTAGGGAATTCTTGAATGTTAGTTGGAGAAAAGTGATGTTCTATGTCTTAAACCATAAAGAATCCATTTTAAACAAATCATTTTGGTGAACCTATATTTAGAATACCTTCTTTACTGATTTGGAGTCCATCATCATCCTAGATCGAGCTTGCATTTGAATTTACATTAGGGTTGCATTAGTTAATTGGAATATAGGGTTTCTAAAATTTTTCATTAATGAAAGTGCATTTAGGTTGCATATTTCTATCTGAAATCATTGGAAATCATCTAAAAAATGTATTTTCACTTAGTATACAGATCATACAACATAAAAATCATGAAAATCAATTAAAAAAAATTGAAAAATTTGAAAAAAGTCCGTACTGGGACTCATTCACCGCCCTGGGTGAATTAGTCCCAATGCCCATCTGAAATTTCCTTTTATAGCACTTAAAACCATTTTTATGCACTTTTATTTGCTACCATTAACTATTTGTTTCACTAAATCTAGCTTCAATTAGTCCATTTCATGCATTGCTTAATTCAAAATTTGCATTTGCAACATTTTTTTTTTAGATTATTGCATAGTGTAATCAGTAAATTACTCTATTTGAAAACTAAAAATTTCATTTCATTTTATGTGTTTACATTGCATTTTGAGTTTGCATAGATTATTGTTCAAAAATGTTAGCTTTTGTCTTTTCTAAGTTTCTAAAGAAAAATTTAATAAATAAACCTATTAGTTGCTCATTCAATGCATTCCCTAGTTATGAGAGTCTCTTAATGTGAAATAATGGACATGTTCATGATTTTATTAAACCTACACCCACTATTATCTATCCTATTTATGGGAATAATGAGATAGAAGAAGAAATAATCATGGACATTCATGACAACCATAATCATTCTTCCATTGATACCTCTCCTTTTAGTGACCAAGGTATCGTGGTGAAAGAAGATGCAATCGTTGAGAATCATGAAGGTCTTGTTTTATCTTCTCCTCATTTCCCTTACTTAGTTTACATTCCTCTCCCAATATTTTCCTTGTGAGAATTCTACAATCATGAACGACCATGAAGATGACATTTGTGAGGAAGACATGTTGGTGTTAGGATATCTAATAATTTAAAGCTTTGGCAACACTACTTCTCCCAGTTGGGAAGACATTATAGGGAATAAGGGTGTAATTCTAGATAACCATGATAATCACATTGACTCTTCTCCTAATATCCTTCATAGTACAATGAAGATGATATTTTTGTGTTAGAAGATATACATAAAAGTCATGGCAATCTCATTTCTCCCTTTCCTAATGCTCCTACCATTTTTCAATATCTATTTGAACAAAATCCAATCATTGGCAAGCATGATCCTCCTTCTCTTGGTGCCTCCCCTAGTTTTTATGAATCTACTTTACAAAACCTAATGGAATATGGTGAACATCTTTTTTATTACTCCCCTAAGATATCTCATACTAGGGTAGATATTAGAGCACAAGAGAATAAGACTTTAGTAAACAAGAATGATATCATGAAAAATTATGATAATCACATTTATCCTTCTCATAGTATCTCTCCTAGTAATGAAGAAGATACTTTGATCGATGAAAGTCATGAGCATCTAATGTGTATCTCCCCCCTAGGGAAAAATTTTTGGACAAGACAATAATAGCATTCATGAATAAGATAATTCAACCATTGGTCATTCCCCTACTTGTGATTAAGCCCTTTTGGAAGAACCAATCCTTGAATTTCAAGAACATCCAAGTTGTAGTTCTCCTACAAACTCTCCTTCTAGGGAGGATATCATGGGTCAATAAAATGATAACATTGACAATAGTGATTAACACAAACAAACCCGAATTCATTCTCTACCCACCTAAGAATAATTTTTCGCAACTAGTTCATAATACCATTGCTTATATATATAACACTAGAAAAACTCTACAACAAAGACAACCAACCCCAACAACCCTACCTTTGCCTAATCCCATCTTACCCAGTCCTCCTCATTTTCCTTGGCATAGTGGAAAGGAGTATGATCTTGTTGAAAAACTTAAGAATACTCCTACAAAGATATCCCTATGGGACCTAATTCACAATTCACCTAATTATCACACAACGCTTCAAAAAACCTTGCAAAAATTTGTGATCCCTTCTAGTGTAAACATGAATGACATAGCAGCTATGATTCAAGGAATAAATGCTAACATTATTTTCCATCCAAGTGAGCTCCCTCCTTTATAAGTGAATAATCAAAATGATTCTTTAATGATCATAGCTCAATACAATAGGATGGGAATAAATAAAACTCTTTTTTACATGGCTCATCCCTTAATGTGTGTAGCATAAACCTCTTGGATAGGCTTTGTGTGCTTAAATCCAAAACTCAACCTACCTCTTTATCTATTAGTGGATTTTACAATGTAGGAAAGAAACCGTCAGTCTGATCACTTTACCTATTAAAGGTGGAAAGGCCACATTAGAAACATTGATCCATGTTATGCCTCATGAACCTTCATATAATCTCCTTCTTGGTAGGCCATGGATTCATGCAATGAATGGTGTTCCTTCTACTCTTCACCATAAAATGAAATACATATACAACAATAAATTGTAAGCACTCGATGTTGATCATGAGCCTTATAGTGTTTCACAACTTGAGAAAGGTAAAGAAAATCCTTTCGCAACATTAACACCAACTACAAAAGTATAATCTATGCAATAGAAAGAAAAAGAAAAAAATATTGAGGCAGTCACAATGATATTAGAAGATGATTGGGGTTCCTTAGATCTCACCTCAGCATTCATGGGAGAATACAAGATCTTGAACAAAGACTTTGAAAAGGGAAAGTAAAAAGCGGTAAATTTGAAAGACCCTTAAAAAGCATCAACCTCATCCACTTTAGACAAAGAATAAAATTACGCAAAAAAAATTGATGAACTTAATCATGAGCAACCACCAGATCTAAAAGAAATAAAAAATATTTATGGGAAAGGTTATGAACTTATGAAACAACTTGGATATAGTGGAAAAGGATGTGGTGCTAGAGAAAAAGGTATCTATGTCCCTATAGACCCTCACATGCAAGAAACAAATCATGGCCTTGGTTATTTTCCTTTCATAGAAATAAACAAATCTTCACTCAATATCAACACTCTCATAGAAGATTCCTCTAATCCAACCTTAACATTAGTGCATCCTGAATTGATAGACACTAGTGGTCATTTTTTTTATCCTTTGCAAGAAATGAGAGAAACAAAGAAATATTCACTTAATGTCAATCTCATCATGAAAAACACTAATGATTTGAATTCATTAGATTTTACACCCTCCCATAAAGGAGAGTACAAAATCTCACAATCTAAAGAGTCTTGTGTAGGTATGACATATCTTACTAAGTAGGAGACATCTTTGTGTAGAGATGGGGGATTCGTTGCTCACGAGTTCTCTTCACTCAGAGAGCCTCATTGGGTGAACTTCCCTAAACTACCTCAAAGAATAGTGGTGAGAGTTCTAGAACTAGAAAGAGAAAGTCACATAGATTTTTTGGACAAATTTTCAAGCTCTCGATCAAAGGATGGCAACATAGAACACATATGCTAGCATGATGTGTTGGCATCCCAGAGGAATGCTGGTGTCTTGTATAGACTAGAAAGTGATTATGTCATAGAAAATGGTAAAGTGAATGCTTCTAAGTTGATTTCTGAGAACTCCTAGAAAGTGATAAATAAATAGAAAGTAATAAGATTGAAAGGAAGTGAAATAGAGATGATGAAGACAAGGAGAAGAAGGGAAAGGAAATACTTACAACCATGCGAGTGATGAAGCCTCTAGCATGTGAATGTCTTCAATACCTGCACACGAGAGAGAGAGAGAGAGAGTGTGTTGGGGCTTAATGGGGGTTTTCCTCAGTCAAACCCCCATTTTGGTGTTCCCCCCTACACAGACAACCAAATAGATAGAGAGAAAAGTAGGAAATAAGTTAAACACAAAAGCAATTCAAAATAGTGTTATGCTACTCAACCAAATAATAGAGGAGAGGAGTGAAATCTTACAACCTCCACCCAATGAACTCAAGGATAGTGGGGGAGAAAATGAGAGGAACTCAAGCCTCTATTGTCATGGTGTTTTGTTCCACACCTGCTCTACTGAAGTGATGGAGTTTTGATGTTGTTTCTATGGAGTGTAAAGTGTTTGGAGATTGAAGAGATGGTGAGGAAGCTAATTGGAGCTTGTGAAGAGATTTTGGAGAGATCAACCCACCATGAAATGAATGAAGGTTAGTGAATTTGAAGGAAAGGATGAAGAAAACGATCATATTTGGGTTGGTTCTCCGAAGAGGGCGTTACAAGTTGACTCCCAATGGGAGTTTTAATTCCACTATAGGCTCCAAGCATAGGAATATGTCAGGGATGTAAGTGCATCATGTAGACATTTTTGTGTCACACGGGCATCCTTGATAGAAATGCCTCCACCGACACACAAACAGGGTGCCAATTTTGATGTGAACAGTGTGCTTAAATGGAATTAAGCCTCTACATTAGGGTTTTTAAATTGGAAAGGGGTAAAAGGGGAATTTTCATTAGGGGTGCAAATTTTCTCTTATATACACTTTTTTCAAAAATAATGAAACATCGTATATCATTTATCAAGAAGGTATATTGTCGAGACTCCTCCAAGATCATTTGATATCCCTCCCTCTGAGAACATGAAATAAATTCTACTACAAGAATTTATTTTTTGAATATTATAGAATTCATGGTCATTCCACTAATGAATTCAAGGCTTTAATTAATCAAATTCAAAACCTCAAGGAGTGTGGTGCTCTTCCTTATGTTGAAGCACCTAGTTCCGCTAACTAATTTTCATCCTATTCAGCTTACCCTTGTCCTGCACTAAGTGGGGGAAAGGGGTTAGATAGCCTTGTCCTTGTATGCCACTTGTCATTGTCTATATTGGCTAGTTGATCACCTGTCATGTACATATAAGAGAAAGCTTTAGATTTGTATGGCATGCCTTAATTTGGCTATGTGACATACTCATTCATGATGTAGTTCAATTTAGAAACATATGACTTGGCATATGGCTTTTCGAATAAGCTCTCATATCTCCTTCTACTTTAAAGAAATTGCTCATAATAATGGTGTTAGAAACTTCTTTAAAGTGGGGTAATACATTGACACTCATCATGTCTCATTGTGTGATTTACTTTCTTCTTGTGATGTATCCTTTTCTTGGTGGTGTCATTGGGCTTGATTTCCTCTGAGAGTGATATTTCTTTGAATTTTCCTCTCTTGGAGACATTAAGCACGATGTTCCCTAAGAAGATACTTTGCATGAACTAAGAAAAATCTATTCGAAAAAATATTATGTTGCAAGTGTGGATGTGTTTGGTGGTGTTTTCATTAATGTTGTCATTGATGTCAACACTGTATAGGTTGAGTAAGTTGGATTTTTCAAACTAATTTTGAGAAAATTTGAGAAATAATGAAAGTTGTGTTGTGGTTGTGCTCCAGTATTGTGGTATGCATTTCTCCTGTGTTGACCCAATGCCTATAAAAATTTAGAGGTGTTTTCATAAGCTTAAATGGATTTTATATTCTGAGTTTTAGCTTCTGGTTTGATGGAGAAGAAAATTTATGTTCACAGGTGTGTGAACTGGTCTCTAAGCGTTATTTGGTTATTGACAGGGAGAATTTTTTTGGCTCTCCAATCTTTTGATATTTAGCCTCAGATCTTGTGAATCTATGATATCACTCTTTCTTACTATTTATGTGTTCTAACAAAATTTCTTATGGTTTGGTGCTCTAGAAGACCTACTCTAGAGTCTCTGTGTTTTTTCTAGTTTTTCCAGTTGAACTAGTGAAGTGTTATCTATGAATGAAGTTCATTGAAGTTGTTGCAGATGTATCTGAGTTGTTTTTAGAGATGGTAAAATGACTGGTGAAGCTTGTTGAGAAATCCAAATGCGTTTATCTTGTTGAAGATGCATGTACTTCAAAGTTCATTGGTGTTTTCACTAGGTTTGGCCGACCTAGTATCTACACGTTACATTATTCTTTTGCATCAATTTGAGAAAGTGTGTGTGTGATCCAAGATTTTGTTCGGGTCCTAAATTAAATATGTATTTGGTCCTCTCACATTATTATCCACCATGAGAATGTTGAGTAGTCGACCTAGTTTGAATTTGTAAAACTGAAATTGTATAGCAAACCTTGGAGAATGTTCCTGTTGGTGTAATTAAATGTTTTGTACCTTATCCTAGGTCATAATTACACCTTAGTTAAGTTTACTTAGGGACCACATAGGAGTTGTTGGAGAATTTCCACCTTTGGTGGACTTATCTTCTTATTACTTTATCACCTCCACCTTTCATGGACATATCATATGATTAGGTTTCCACCTTTTGTGGTAGATCCACTATTTGTGGTGGTTATCATATTATCACCTTTCCACTTTAGGTGGAGTGATAGCTTTTCATTGTTGTCTCATGTCATAAGATTACGACACTTGTCATAATCTTATGCACTCCTATGTTCTCACCTTGGCTATATAACCAAGGGTTCTCTACTACATTTGTACACACATTGAAGCATTATCATTGACATTGAATACAATTTATTCTTGTCATATTATTTTCTCTCTTCTTTGTGCTTTCTATTTGGTCCATAGATCTTGGCATCCATAGCCAGTTCTAACATGGTATCAGAGCATGTTTGATTCTAACATGGTATCAGAGTGGGTTGGGTGCCATTGGAGAGTCATTTTCTGAAGAGAGGTACCAGATTTGGGGAGGTTCCATTTTTGGCTCTTTATTACAGGTTTATATCGGAGCTTGCTAGTGCAAATCTGAGCTCACCATTGTGTCTGGAAGGTTTGAGAAAGTCAATTTTGCCTTTTATTTCATCCAAATCGGACATACGAGGCCAAATCTAAGAGGGTTTGAAGCTGCATTGTTGTTGCAAGATCCAGAAGGTAGCTGCATTTTTGGAGCATTTTGGGTCAAATCTGACCCTGCCATCACATCCAGAAGGGCCAAAAAACCTAAGATCGACTGTCCAATCATTCAAATCGGAGCAAGTCATTTGGTGAGGCAAAAAAAATTTGCCCAAAGAGCCGTACGGCTCCCGAGCATCATAATTGCAGCGTTGGTACGATTTTTAAAATTAAAAAATTTCGGAAGAAAATTTTTGAAAATTTTTTAGAAAAATTTTCAAAAATTGAAATTCTTTTTTTCTAAATAAAATTTCTTGTAAATTTGATTCGATTTGCATTTACAAAACAAAAATAAACAATAAAAAAAAATTGGGGAGTACAAGGTATAGTCCGCAGACTGTACCCTGCCTGCTCATCTTGTACCCGGCTGCCACATCAGCCACCACGTGGCAGGAGGCCATTGCTAGGCGGGCATTTCAAATATTCGGCGACGGCATTTGTGACAATATTCTAGCCGAGATTTCGAATATTCCAAATCCATTTTCTGGGAGGCCATTTATTCCGGTAATGGGCCCCAGGCTGTCAAATTTAACCTGTCAGATTGCTGACATCAGCACCACGTTAGCGTGCCTTTGAAAATTTTGGACCCCTCTCCATTTGCATTTTCAGTTTTGCAGGCAATCTTGAAAGCTTCATAACTCAGTCATTTTGGCTCCTTTTTTCAAGCAATTTTTTTTTATTTGGGTTAATTTTTTGTGCTCTTCATAGTGGTGCAATCAATTTTTGGTTTTGGACTCTGGTTTTCCTAGAAATTGCAGATTCTCATAGGTGTTTCTGCTTTTTCCTCATTTTGGGCACTTCGGGAGCTCATAACTTGCTCCTACGGTAACATTTTTTAGTGTCATTTTTTTTTAAAGTGCATGATTTTTCATTTACTTTCTAGTGATGTGATCAGATTTATCTCATCTACTGTAATTTATTCATTGTAAGTTTGAGGCCTATTTTGGCAATTTGCATGTACCAAAATCAAAGTCCACTTTGCTGTTTTTGGTAGTGGCAATTGTAAATGCACTAGTTATAAAGTGCCAAATCAGATATTTCTTGGGGGGCTTCTTGATTGAGTGATTTGGGGGGGGTCTCTTGGTGCATATTTTTGACCTGTTTGCTTATGCTCTCTCATTTTCATGGATCATTCTAAGGTTTCTTTGCTCACATCATATAATTATTCAACATGGCATCAAAATGCATGGATTATTCTAATGACAGAAGGTCACACTCTATATGTTGAAAATAAGGTACCTGAACCTACAGATGTAGATAAAAAGTTAAAATGGATGATCAAACATACCAAAGCTCTTAGATGTCTTTGTAGACTTGTTTCTCAAGATTTGTTGTTTCAAATTGAATCATGTAACAATTCTCATGATGCTTGGGAAAAATTGAAAACATTGTATGGTACTAAAAATGAAGTAAGAGGCTATCAAATTGATAATGACCTGATGAGCCTTGATCCTAAGAACTTTGACAACATCCAAGACTACATCACTAAGGTTAATGATCTAAGAGTGCAATGTAAAGCATGTGGAATTGATAAAAAGGACATTCAGTTGGTCTACAATACAATGAACAAACTTGGTCCTGATTATGCTTCTTTTGTTTCTAGCTTTCATACTCATAGATTGACTATGGGGTCTGCATATACTACACCTTCATTTGAATCATTTTCTGAGATTTTGATACATGAGCAACAAAAGCTTATCTCGATGGGTTTCATCAAGACTACTAAATCTCAGGCATTGTTGGTTAATCAAGTGAAGGAATCAGAATCAGAATCAGATAAGAAACATAAGAAAGCAAAGAATAATCCACATTCAGATCAAACAAAGAAAAAATCCTCTTTCAAAAGGGAATCATCTAAGAAGGAGAGGCATTTTTGTGCATATTGCAAGAGGGATGGACATGAAGAACACTATTGTTATAAGAAGGACATTGATGAGCTGAAGAATCTTCTAAAAAAGAATCAAATTGATTTGCCTTCTAGAATGTCTGAGTCACCTTCTTCTCCTTCTTCTTCAAAACAGTCTAAGGGAAAAGTTCATTTGGCATCTACATTAGGAAATAAAGGTCAAGTTCTTTGTGCTTATTCAAGTCCAGGATCAGGTAGATGGCTTCTAGATTCAGGAGCATCACATCATATGGCATCTTCGTAGTCTATATTCTCTTCATTTCACCCTTGTTCTATGTCTCCTATCTTGATGGGAAACAATACATACATGAGTGTAATTGGGAAGGGATCTATTAGTTTTGGGGACAACACTTTCCAAGATGTTTTGTGTGTTCCTCATTTGATGAACAATCTTCTTTCCATATATCAGATTACACATGGTGGAAATGGGAGAACTGTGGAGTTCACACCTGATTCAGTCATCATTCGAGACTTGGAGAGTAGACAGATCATTGCTACTGGGGTGGTTGATCATTCATATCGGTTGTATACCTTTGCAGATTTTGCTTTTGATGGTGACATTGTTCCTTCAGCTGTTGATCACACTCCTAGTGCGAACCATGATTCAGAGGAGACATTTGGCTACTTGAACTTGGGAGTTCTCACATCAAATCTATTACTTGAGCCATGCATTTCATCTCCTCCATCTATTGTTGCAGTTGGTGATGCTTGCGATTCCACAGTTTGGGTTCCTTGTGATTCAGTACAGTAGGACATACATTGTCTTCCAGATATGACTACTTTGGATGGCTTCTTGATAGGTATTTCAGACTTGTTTGTGAAGTCTCATCTTGCGGATTTGGGGGACACTATTGATGACATTCATGTTCTCTTTGATGAAGATGCTCCTTCTTCAATTGTTGTGAGGGAACACTCTGACCCTCTTGTTCATTCTCTACATGATCATTCTTTTCAGTTTGACATGAGTGTGGATACTTTTGGACAACATTTGGAGGAGGCTTCTTTGTCGTTAGAGGGGATATATTTATCTTTGGATCATGTTCTACATTCTTCTCTACTAGATGTTGGATTGTACTCTTCAGCAGTGTGGCCTAGAATGCTTGTTTCGAGTGTGTCATCTTTCAGCATCGACATGGAGACACTTGAGCATGCTTCAGAGACATCATACATCCTACATACATCCTTTGTTTTGTTTCTTCCTAAGGGGAGGAATGTTGTTCGACAAAATTGGATCATCTTCAGCATTCAATGTCGAGCTTCTACCATCATTGTAGGAGACTCAACATTGAGGGGGGGCTGCCTAGTCTCTCTTCTACTTCTCTCTTATGGGGGGGTCTTTTTCCTCACATGGCGTTTTTACCTTCTCATGCCTTATTGAGAGCATTTCCATTATTGTATTTCATCTCTCTTTTGGGGAGGAGTTTTGTCCCACTAGGTTTTCTCCTTTTCTTTGTTTGTGAGAGATTGCATTGCATTTGTACATGGGTACATAACATGGCCTAGTTGTCAGGACCCATCTTGCATTGTTTGCATTTGTGTACATTCTCCCTAAGTTGCACTTAAGGGGGGGTGTTGGTGTAATTAAATGTTTTGTACCTTATCCTAGGTCATAATTACACCTTAGTTAAGTTTACTTAGGGACCACATAGGAGTTGTTGGAGAATTTCCACCTTTGGTGGACTTATCTTCTTATTACTTTATCACCTCCACCTTTCATGGACATATCATGTGATTAGGTTTCCACCTTTTGTGGTAGATCCACTATTTGTGGTGGTTATCATATTATCAACTTTCCACTTTAGGTGGAGTGATAGCTTTTCATTGTTGTCTCATGTCATAAGATTACAACACTTGTCATAATCTTATGCACTCCTATGTTCTCACCTTGGCTATATAACCAAGGGGTCTCTACTACATTTGTACACACATTGAAGCATTATCATTGACATTGAATACAGTTTATTCTTGTCATATTATTTTCTCTCTTCTTTGTGCTTTCTATTTGGTCCATAGATCTTGGCATCCATAGCCAGTTCTAACATGGTATCAGAGCATGTTTGATTCTAACAGTTCCTAAGGTTGAAGATGGTATAAATACAAGTTAAGTTGTAGTGAATTCGATATACATCCATCATTCAATATGATCAAGAGAAGTGTGTGCAAAAATGTGTGAAAAGAAGAGTGTCGAAGAGATAATTGTGGCAACAATACTTCATTGTATTCCATAAATTATGTGTCTTTGGTGTTGTGTTTCTATTATCTACATGTTCATGTTGACACTAAATAACAAGTTGAAAATAAATTGAAATTGATTAAGTTTAGAATTAAATTATCTGATACAACCGATTCACCCCCCCTCTCAGTTTTCGTATGCATTTCAACAATTGGTATCAAAGCCTTGGTTCCTCAGTGAAAAGCTTAACTGCTTGAGGTAGATCAGATGGTACACAAGTTAAAACTTCCTATGTTTGATGTAGCTAACTATAGTGACTAGAAAGAGTAGATGAGAAGTTATCTGATTTCACTTAGTTTTAACACTTGAAAAGTTGTGTAGACAAAGTATGTGATTCCAGCAACCGAACCTTCCTCTACTAATGAGGTTGCAGATTTTGAAGAAAATGAAAGAGAAAGGTTTTCTATCTTTTGTCCTTTATCTAAAATTGAAAGATCAAAAATTATTTCTTTAGCTACTACAAATGAAATATGGACAAAATTGAAAGACATTTATGAATGAAATGAGAGAGTAAAATTATCAAGGAAACTAACTACAAAGTGAAAATTTGAGAATCTAAGAATGGAAGATGGAGAAGACATTGTAAGCTATTATCAGAGAGTTGAAACTATAGCTTCTGAAATCAAGAATCAAGGTGGTACCTAATGGAACCCCAATAGTTTTCCTAGTTCTATCATAAAAATTGGAAAAAAATCAGTTTAAATCCCTTGTTTTATGGTTTTAGGTTGTGTTACTTTCCAATTTGATAGGGTTTTACTTTCATAAATTTCCCAAAAATTCAGTATAAATCCTTGATCATTTTAATCTTTCATTGACCTATCTTTTCTATTCCCGCTCACCTAAGTTATCACTTGTTCCATCTGAAGAGTTAATTTATCAGCCCCTAGTCATAGGTTGACAGTTGCTTCATGTTTTTCTAGTTAAGTGCTTAATCTAATGAGACTTTTAATCCTTAGCATTCATTATGGGTCGATACCTCATTCACCTAGGATTGCTCCTTTTTTATAACAGCTTTTATGACATGTGCAGGACTATACTTTCTATTAGCCATCTGATCAATGGAATGAATCATGACCATTCTCGTTGGCCCATGGTGTATTATCATGTCTTAGTTTATTGATACAAGCTGACGGGCCTCAGCCAAGTGTCTGGTATGATGGTGGACCCAGTCTGATTTGGTAGGGATGACTGGCTTATTTCAAATGTGATTGACAGCTAAAGGACTGGTGATGTGGCCAAATATTTATCATTCCCCATGAGCCCATCTTGTTTTGTTGAATAGTATTTTATTCACATGGGCTAGCAGGCGATGGCCACATGGTACTGCTTTTGTGGTGGGGAATGAATCCTCGCAAGTAAGTCAAATTTGTTCGAGGCATAATCAATGAGAGATTTTATGGCATGTGTTTTCATCAGGACCATTCCCTGGACACTCATATATTTGTATCATTAAGGAGTAATGGTCACATGGGTTGGTTGGTGAATAAACAATTGTCATCTTGATTAGTCTATTGGACCATGGGAAACCATGTTTTTCTTAGTATGGAGTGAGATTAAGGGTCGATGGTGGGTGATGTGGGTTAATTATGACCACTCCCCACCATCCCATGTGGATCTCCCCTATGTATTTTATTTTTGATGGGCACACGGGTAAGTTCCATGTAGATTGCTTCTACAAAAGGAATATGCAGCTGGAGATAGTAGATAAGTTTGTTCCAAGGTACAAAAACAATGCTAAATTTAGAGCTAATTCTTCAGCATGCTTGTATGACTAGTAAATAATTTTAGGGCCATCAAATCTATAAGAGGGTGGTACATGTGGGAAGGAGAAATTGAAGTAAGGCATGGTATGGGTAGATATGCTGAAGTAAAATCATGATCGCTTCCTGATGTTCTACTATAATGAATTACAAGAGAGTTATTTTCTACAGGAAAGAGGGTAAATGTGACATGACATGTATGGTTGGAAAATTATGCATGTGATTTACATGCAAATTAAAGAAATAATTAGGTCTCTTGATTTGAGACTAGTATCAAATTCATGCGCCTAATCCTATCATCATTAATAAGCTTGAGTTTCTAACTGTTGATTTAATTTAAATTTTTGATCAATGGTTCAGATTTGAAAACAAGGTTAGTTAATTGATAATGCTCTCATATAAGCTCACTTGGAAATTTAATGAAGGCACACACCAGTTGCTCTATTTAATAAGGATCATTTACTTGATTTTCTCACTATCCAATTGAAGATAAGTCTAAGGTTTGTGTAAGAAAGTGATTTTTAGACAATCATTTTAGAGTGAATTGGTAATTCTACTTGGACATATTTTGTAGCCGAGTAAAATGGGGAAGATAAGTGTAAGTGCTAGCCCAGTTTTCCATTCTAAGAGGCTCAACCCTCTAGAATTCTAGAATTATCCTTAGGATGAGGAATGTGGACTAGAGATATCGACAACTTTGGTGAAGAATTCAAGAGCTACCAGAGGTTCAAAACGAGGTGTTGTTAGGCATGCCCACCACCTTAGGGGCCAAACCATCTTGGAGGAAATAATCAAAGGAAAAGGTAAAAAGGTTGAAAGGCTAGAAAGAGAAGCTACCAAGAAGAATCCGTATCATCACACCTATATGGGACGTCATCATTCTCCCATAGAGGTCTTTGATGATCCTTCTAACAGTGGGGATGAAACTGATTTTTTCTATCACCCGTATCTTATGACCATGAAGGATTTTATCAATTTCGAGGATGAGGTGATGATGGCTACTCTTGTGAATATAAGGACACCCAGTGGGTGCACCTATTCACCTGGTGACAAGGAAAAATAATATCTTATTACTTTCCTTGTTAAGTGCTTGGATTTTTAGTCCTATGTGATGTTTTCTCTCTTGGATTGGTATGATACAAAAAGGGTTTCCAAGATTTTTGGCTTTTTGTGTTGATAGGGATACTTTCTATGGTGATATTGACTAAGGTATTTTTGATGCTGCCATGATGACACTTTTTGATGAATAGTGTGGTGATTCTAATCGACAATTCTTGGGTCTTTTTTTTGTTATTCTTTTGAAAGTTGAGTTTCCCGAAATCAGCTAGAAGATATTTTCTTGTTCTTTTGTGAAATTCACTTTGAAAGGAAAATTAAATGTAATGTCACATGTATTCTGACCCAATGCTTGTTTCTCCCTTGGAATATAAAAGGGATTCTAAGGTTGGATACATGGGAGAGGTCAAGTAGATCAACGATTTGATATGAAAATAGGTACTTATTTTCAAATAAAATAGATACAAGAAAATGAGTACTAATTTTTACAGTTATAGGTTTTAGATGCAAGTCGGCCAATATATGTTATGGAAAAGTAGTACATATTAAAAGTGATATAAAATCGTTGTATATTTTCTCTCCTTCATGCAAATTATATAAGTCATAAATATGATGATCTATGGTTGTCTTGTTTATCTATGTTTAGTGTCAATTGATATTTTCTTATTCTTGCTTGTTCATTCAAGGAATGCAAGTAATTGCTTGATTTTAGCAGTAGGCTTGTTATAATATTTACATAAGGATGCTAGTAAGAAGTTAATTGTAGATATAATGGGTGGGAATATTGTAAGGCAGTATCTCTAAGGCCATAGGTATTTTATTTGAGATACAAAATGTTATCCAATCATATAAGTTTAAGGTTTGACTCCACTCCCTAGAATGTAGCATGGGCCTAGTTTAATATTCATGTTCTCTTTTGGTAATTGACTTGACTAAAGATCATACAAAAATAACTAAATCATTCTCTAAATGTTTCACTAGGTGTGTATGAATGTTAGTGGGACTACATATTCTCTTGTTTGAGTTAATTAGTATTTTCAAAAGTTTTCCAAACTTTTAGGGTATCATGCTTTTAAGAAAAAAGGGAGAACTCTATGTTTGTTATGTGTTTGGATACTAGACACACCAGTATCTTGGAACATAATTTTTTTGGGATTACCCTCCCTAGTCTAATAGAGCCTAAAGATAAGAAGTAGATATCTTGGGGTCTCTACTTATGTGTTGGCCAATCCTTACCCATACCGATGATTATTCATTTGGCAAGTCCATAGGTTTGTGGTAAGATCAAGGTTGGTTCTACAAAAATAACCAAGAAAAATGGTGACTCTACTCAGGATAATTTGGAAAGGGTATTTATAGTAGATCATCTTTCCATGATAGAGTCTATGAAGTTTTGAATTACAAATTCTCATTAAAAGTGGGTGGTGACTTCGAAGAACTCTTAACTAGTGAATATAGTTTTGAAATTTGGTCCTCTACAAAGGAGGTGGTGACTCTATGAAAAGAACCTGATAAATTATGATACCTGCTAATATATCTAGGTATTTTCCCTTGTCCTGAACCTACAAAAGAGAATAAATCTATATGGACACCATTTTAAGAAATATAGAAGTAATCATGTATACCCAGTTCAATGAAATAAATCACTAAGAAAATGGGGTAATGGAGATTGTCTAAATGCTTCATAAGTTGAAATTTGTGATATCTAGAATAGGAAGAATATTTGTATTCTAATCTGCTCATTTGAAATACTTTAGACATGTTTATATTTAAGATCATGATAAAAGCATGAAATAGGGTGATGATCAACAATAGAGTTGTTGTTTTAAGTTGTAATAGGGTGTAATAAAATGTATCATTCAATTATACATCCTTGTGGGATGCATGATGTAAACATCAAGAGTGTGCAGTCCCTGAAATTTCATCAAAGAAGTTTCTCTGTGGAAAGATATAGACCATTAAATTTTAATGGTATTCAAGGCTTCCCAAACCCTATTCCCAATGAAGTTAGGAAATGTTTGCCAAATTTTAAAGGGATAAAATCAGAATTAGCATCTCAACATGTACAAGAATTTTTTGATTTGATGGGAGATTATGAGATAATTCATGAAGATGTTTTCATGAAGTTATTTTTTCAATATTTGAAAGAAGATGCTAGAGATTGGTTTTCATATTTTCTAGTGTTTTCTATCTCTTCATGGAATGAGTTAATGGTAGCATTCATCGAATAGTTTGGAGAAAGAGTTAATCCATATTCTATGAGACAAAGATTTAACACCATTGGAGGGAAGAAGATGAAATGGTCCCACGTTTTAATCTTAGATTTTAAAAAACCTTAAAAGAAATTCCTGAAAGATTGAGACCAAATGATGCAATATGTTTGATTCTATACTTTGATGCATTTGATGAAGAAATTATTTATTTGTTAAATGATAAAGACACTACAACATTACATAAGGCATATCAAATTGTCATGGATATTGAGAACAATTTTAAATATTGAATGATGAAAGGATACATGGCTACAAGTCTTGGTTATTCTAGCACATCTCATGTAAATGAAACTTGTGGGTTGGAAAATGAAAATGATTTACAAAGTGATAATGTTTCTATGCATCCGCATCATCCTTTACTCCAACACATTGATCAAGATAATTTCCAAGTTGAATATAACAAAGTTTTAGCAAAACTAAGCATATGTCTTTTATTCAGGAATTATCTACTATAAAGAGGTGAAAGGATGAATCACCTTCTAACTTTTTCTTGAGATTTTTGGATGCGTTGTTAGAGATCCCCAAAAATTTCAGGCCTAGAGATTCAGTATGCATTGATCTATTTTCTAAAATCCTTGAGCTAGGGTTGAGTAGCTTTCCAAAAGAATTAAAACCTCACAGTTCTGATCAGGTACTTGAATCGATGAAAAGTGTTGAAGAAGCTCAGTATGATCACATGCAAAGTATAATGCATCAAGATGTTAATAACAATTGTCCTAAGGAGAAAGATCATTATATGTTACGCATAAGTGAAAATTATGTATCTCAATATGAAAAGTCCCCTTGTTCTATGGATGAAAATATAAATTGTAATAAATCTACAAGCAACATTTATGAAAATCTTGATGGTGTGGACAATGATAAATTTCATATTAGTAAATATGAAATTGAGCTTTTTAGTAATGATCCTTATATCCACACTATGAATATGGGTTTATTTTCATCCCAAGAGGAAAACATTTCTATGGAGGAAAACAAGAATGCTTGTTCAATTATTAATGGACAACATGTACTTTGCAATGAGTTTTTCACTTTTTGGTCAACATACATATCAAGTGCTATTACACATGAATTTACCAATGCATATGGATCTCTTTCTATTGACCTTGTTGATACTAAATATATTGAGCCTACTCTTGAGGTATTTTATATTGAATTAGATGATGGTGTGAAAAATGAATCGGAATATGTTACTAAAACTTAGATAAGTGAATTTACTTATTTCCTAGATGTTAATGATGCATATAATCCCCATCTCTATGATACCAAGGTGTTTTTTGGTATACTTGAACCGAGATGTCAAAAAATGTACCCATGTGACAATGATCAATATAAGGATGCTCCAGAATATGCCTCCTTTACTTTTGACATATCCAAAAAATGATTTGCATGATACACAACAAGTTGTTTATGAGAGCTATCCATTTGATATGCAAACTAATTTTTATGTCAATGTATATGGCATCAAAGATCAAATGGACTATTAATGCTTCTATTTATTAGCCCAAGTGAGTGAGCATTTACTGGAAAATAACAATGAGCTAACAAAGATAAAATTTCATGATGTTTATCGATTTCAGTTAGTGTCTAATTGTAGATTCCAGATTGATAGGATTAGTGGTGAAATTGGAAAGAATAATGATATGGTAGGGTATGTGAGTGACAAGATTGGTTTGTGGGAAGTTCATGATAGTTTTTTCAGACTAGATTTGATATAGACAATAGAAAACATTGTTTTTGATAGAGGCAAACATGAATTGTTTTTCATTTGTGGCCCGGGGTGAACAAATGTGGTTAGAAATTTTGAAAAGGAATTTGTCACCCAATGGATAGGGCATTCTTGACTACTTTCCCATAGATTTTTGGATCTCACCATGCCTGCAAGAGGCATGTGTCCCCAACATGAGCCACTGATGGAACCCCAATAGTTTTCTTGGTTATGCCATGAAAACTGGAAAAAATTTAGTTTAAATCCCATGTTTTCTGGTTTTAGGTTGTGTTACTTGCCAATGTGATAAATTTTTACTTTCATAAATTTCCCAAAATTCTAGCTAAACCCTTGATCATTTTAATCTTTCATTGACCTATCTTTTATATTCCCGGTCAGCTAAGTTATCACTTGTGCCATCTGAATCATTACTTTACAGACCCCTAGTCATAGGTTGATAGTTGCTTCATGTTTTTCTAGTCGAGGGCTTAATCTAATGCGACTTTTAATCCTTAGCCTTCATTATGTGCTGACACCTCATTCACCTAGGAATGCCCCTTTTTTATAACAAATTTTATGAAATGTGTATGATTATAATGTGATTGATAGCTAAAGGACTAGTGATGTGGCCAAATCTTAATAATTCCCCATCAGACCGTCTTGTTTTGTTGAATAATATTTTATTCACATGGGCTAGCGAGTGATGGCCACATGATACAAATTTTGTGGTGGGGCCTAAATCCTCATAGGGAAGTGGAAGTTGTTCAAGGCATAATCAACGATAGATTTTATGGCATGTGTTTTCATTAGGATCATTCCCCACACACCCATATATTTGTAGCATTAAGGAGTAATGGTCACATGAGTTGTCGGGTGAATCAACAACTATCATTTTGATTAGTCTACTGGACCATAGGAAACTGTGTTTTTCATAGAATGGAGTGAGAATGAGGGTCGATGGTGGGTGACGTGGGTTAATTCTTACCGCTTCCTGCCATCCCATGTGGGTCTCCATATGTCTTGTATTTTTGATGGGCACATGGGTAAGTGCCATGTATATTGCTTCTACAAAAGGAATATGCAGCTGGAGATAGTAGATAAATTTGTTTGAAGGTAGAAGCAATGCTAAATTTAGAGCTAATTCTTTAGCACACTTATATGATCGGTAAATAATTTCAGGGTCATCAAATCTATTAGAGGGTGGTACATGTGGGAAGGAGAAATTGAAGTAAGGCATGGTATGAGCATATATGTTGAAGGAAAATAATGATCGTTCCTCACTGTGCTACTATAATGAATTACAAGTGAGTTATTTTCTATGGGCAAGCAGGTAAATGTGACATGACATGTATGGTTGGAAAATTAAGCATGTGATTGACATACAAATTAAAGAAATACTTAAGTCTCTTGATTTGAGACTAGTACCAGATGCATGTGCCTAATCTTGTCATCATTAATAAGCTTGAGTTTTTGACTATTGATTTAATTCAGAGTTTTTATCAACAAATCATATTTGAAAACAAGGTTGATTGATAATTATCTCATATAATCTCACCTAGAAATTTAATGTAGATGAACACCAGTTGCTCTATTTAATAAGGATCATTTACTTGATTTTATCAGTATCCAATTGAGAATGAGTCTAAGGTTTGTGTAATCAAGTGATTTTTAGATAGTCATTTTAGAGTGAATTGGTAATTCTTCTTGAAGAAATTTTGTAGCAAATTAAAATGTGGAAGATAAGTGTAAATATCAGCCCAGTTCACCATTCTAAGAAGCTCAACCCTCTGGAATTCTAGAATTCTCTTCAGGATGAGGAATATGGACTAGAGATACCAACAACTCTAGTGAAGAAGTCAAGAGCTACTAGAGGTTCAACATGAGGTGTTTTTAGGTGTGCCTATCACCTTAGGGGCCAAACCATCTCAAAGGAAATAATCAAAGGAAAAGGTAACAAGTTTGAAAGGCCTAAAAGAGAAGCTTCTACGAAGAACCCATATCATTGCACCTATACAGAATGTCATTAGTCTCCCATAGAGGTCTTTGATGATCCTTATGATAGTGGGGATGAAACTAATTCTAGCTCTCGCTAGTATCTTATGGCCATGAAGTATTAGGTCGATTATGAGGATGAGGTGATGATGGATACTCTGCTAAAGATAAGGACACTGAGTGGGTGCACCTATTCACCTAGTGACAAGGAAAAGTAATATCTTATTATTTTCCTTGTTAAGTGCTTGAGTTGTTGGTCCTATGTGATGTTTGCTCTCTTGGGTTGGTATGATGCAAAATGGATTTCTAGGATTTTTGGCTTTTTATGTTGATAGGGATGCTTTCTGGGGTGATATGGACTAAGGTATTTTTGATGTTGCCACGATGACACTTTTTTATGATTAGCGTGGTGTTTTTGATCGATGGTTCTTTGGTCTCTATCTTGTTTTTCATTTGAACATTGAGTTTCCCAAAATCAGTTGGGAGATATTTTATTTTTATTTTTTAAAATTCACTTTGAAATGAAAATGAAATGTAATGTCATATGTATTCTAACCCAGTGCTTAATTCTCCCTTGGAATATAAAATTGATTCTAAGGTTGGATATAGGGGAGAGGTCAATTAGGTTAAGGAGTTGATAGGAAAATAGGTATTTATTTTTGAATAAAATGGAATTAAATGAGTACTAAGTTTTACAGTTATGGGTTTTAGAAGCAAGTCGGCCAATATATGTTTTGGACAAGCAGTATAGATAAAAAATGATATAAAATATTTGTATATTTTCTCTCCTTCATGCAAGTTATATAAGTTATAAATACGATGATCAATGGTTATCTTCTTTATATTTATTGAGTCCCAATTGATTTATTGTTTTATTCTTGCTTGTTCATTCAAGGAATGCAGTAATTGCTTGAATTTATCAATAGGCTTGTTATAATCTATGCATAAGGATGGTAGTAAGAAGTTAATTGCAGATATAATGGGTGGGAATATTGTAAGGTAGTATCTCTAAGGCCATAGGTATTTTCTCTAAGATACCAAATTTTATCCAATCATATAAGTTTAGGTTTGACTCCATTCCCTAGAATGTGGCACCAGCTTGGTTTAATATTTATGTTCTCTTTTGTTAACTGACTTGATTGAAGATCATGCAACAATAATTAAATCATTCTTTGAATGTCTCACTAGGTCTGTTTGAATGTTAATGGGACTACATATTCTCTTGTTTGAGTTAATTAGTATTCTGAAAGTTTGCCAAAATTTCAAGGTATGATGCTTTTAATCAAAAAGGGAGAACTATATGTTTGTTCTATGTTTGGATACTAGACACACCAGTATCTAGGAACATTATTGTTCTGGGATTACCCTATGTGGTCAGATAGAGCCTAAAGAGAAGAAGTAGATATCCAGGAGTCTCTACTTATGTGTTGGCCAATCCTTACCCATACTGATGATTGTTCATTTGGCAAGTCCATAGGTTTGTGGTAAGATCAATTTTGGTTCTAAAAAAATAACCAATAGTACCATGAAGGATGACGATATAAGAAGAATGAATCAAAAGGTACTTTGGTAACAACCTTTCATGCCAGACATGATGAAGACTTTTGGGTAATTGATAATGGATGGTCAAATAATATGAATGGAGATAAGAGTAAGTTCACTAAACTTGAGAAGTATGATGGAGGTATAGTCATGTTTGGGGTTGATTTTGGTGCTAATATTATTGGTAAAGGAACAATTAGATTTGATGGAGAACATAAAACTAATGATATCTATTATGTAAAGGGTTTAAGGCATAATCTCTTAAGTGTTGGAAAAATGTGCAGCAAAGTTTGTAAGCTTGTGTTTCAGGATAAAACTTGTGAGATAAAAAAAGGATTTAGAACTATGGTTGCATCCAAAAGAAGAACTCATGGAAACATCTATCAACTCAAAGGTGGTGATGGTCAATGTTTTGTTTTCTATATTAGTGAAATTTGGATCTGGCACCTGAGGATGGGACATGTGAATTTTGATAATCTGGTTAGGATCAGTTCTAGAGAAGTTGTGAGAGATCTACCTAGAATCATAAAGCCTTCAAATTTTATCTGTAGAAGTTTCCAGATGGAAAAACATACAAGGAAAAATTGTAAACAAAGAATCAATCAACTACTGGAATGTGAGAATTAATCCATACATACCTTTGTGGTCCTACAAGAACATGAAGCCTGAATGGTGATAGGTACTTTATGCTTTTAATTGATGATTACTCTATGATGACATGGGTTACATTTCTTAGAGAAAATTCTCAAGATCTTGAAAGATTCAAGGTGTTTAAGGAAAGAGTAGAAAATGAGGTAAACTTGAGAATAAAATGTTTGAGATCTGATAGAGGTGGAGAATTTACATTCAGTGAGTTCAATGCATATGTGAAAAATATGGTATAAAAAGACATTATTCTACTCATAGAACCCTGTAACAGAATGGAGTTGTAGAAAGAAAGAACCAAACTATGTAAGAGGTTGCCAAAACTATGATTAAAGAATCAAATGTTCCTGATATGTATTGGAGAGAAGCTATTCACAGTGTTGTTTACATTATTAACAGAGTTAAAATTAGAGGTAACAACACTAAGACTCCTTATGAGTTATGGATTGGTAAAACTCCTACTGTGAGATATTTTAAGATCTTTTGACGTAGATGATATATTAGAAGCTCGATAAAGAAAATATTGGAAAATTTGATGCTAGATGTGATGAAGGAAGTTTCCTTGGATATTAAAATAATAGTAAGGCTTACAGATGTTTTAATAAGAGACTAATAAAAATCATTGAAAGTAATAATGTGAAGGTTGATGAAGCTATGATAAACAGGTGGAGATAACCGAAGTTGAACCTGATAAACCTATCTGTGTGAAAATACAAGAAGAAGAAAAAATAAGAGAAGTGAAACAGTGAAGAAGAAGAAGAAATTATAGAACCTACACCCAAGACTCCTAAAGATGTTCAAAAAAATTATCGAGATGAATAGATAATTGGATGCAAAAGTGAAGGAGTGAAGACAACAAGCAAAGTGGTTGAGGTAAACTTTTGTTTACTTTCTAAGATAAAAGCTAACACTGTGAATGAAGCATGTGATGATGAAATTTGGGTTAGAGCAATCAAAGAGGAATTACAATAGATAGAGAAGAATGAGACATGGGAACTAGTCCCTGGACCTGCAAACAAGAATGCAATTGGTTCTAAATGGGTATTCAGAAAAAAAATTGAATGAAGATGGAGAAGTGGTAAGAAATAAAGCAAGACTTGTATGTAAATGATATTCACGGGTTGAAGGAATAGATTTTGAAGAAACTTTTGCACCTGTAGCAAGGATGGAATCCATTCAAATTTTCTTGGAATTTTCAGCTCAGAAAGACTTCAAAGTATATCAGATGGATGCCAAATTTTCATTTCTGAATGGAGAATCAAAAGAAGTGTATATGGAGCAACTAGAAGGTTTTCAATTTTCAGATAAACCAAACATGGTCTTTAAGTTAAAGAAAGGATTATATGGACTAAAGAAATCTCCCAAATCTTGGTATGCTTGATTGGATAAATACTTGACAAAGCAAGGATTCAACAAAGGGTCCACAGATAGAAATCTTTACTTCAAGGTTAAGAGAGACAAGATACTTATAGTTGTGGTCTATGTTAATAACATCATTTTTTTTGGTAATGAAGGTATGTGTAAGATGCTTTCTCAAGAGATGCAAAAATAATTTGAAATGTCTATGATTGGTGAACTAAATTTATTCCTTGAACTTCAAGTTAATCAAATTGACAAAGGGATATTCATTTCAAAGTATAAGTATGTTAAGGAATTGTTAAAGAAGTTTGGAATGGATGAATCTAAACTGGTTTGTAACCCTATGGTAACTGGGTGCAAGCTAAGTAAAGATGATGAGTCTACTAAAGTTGATCAGAGCATGTACAAATCCATGATTGGTGGAATTTTGTATAATACTGCTACTAGACCAGAAATTATACATGTAGTATGTTTAGTTGCAATATTTCAAGTAGAACCAAAGGAAGCACATGTTAAAGTTGTGAAGAGGATATTCAGATATCTTAAAGGAACTCTAGAGTATGGGCTATGGTATCTGAAAGACAATAATTTCACTTTGAATTCCTACACTAATGTTGATTGGGTTGGATGTGTAGATAATCAAAGGAGTACAAGTGGAGGAGAATTATTTCTTGGATGAAGATTAGTTTCATGGTTGAGAAAGAAATAGGATTTAGTTTCTTTATCCACTATAGAAGCTTAATATATTGCAGCAGCATCCTGCTATACACGGGTACTTTGGATGAAGTAGACTTTGATGGAAATAGGTGTAGTAATTGATGAACCTACTTCTATCTATTGTGACAATACAAGTGTTCTAATTTTTTTTAAGAATCCAGTGATGCATTCAAGAGCAAATCATATATCTATCAGGTATAAATTTTTGAGGGAGAAGGTATTGAGGAATGAAGTTAGACTTGAATATGTATCTACCAAAGGACAAGTTGCAAACATATTCACTAAATCCCTTCCAAAGGATACTTTTGAGTATCTCATAGGGAAATTAGAGGCCTATGCCCCTCCTTTGAACTAAGTGCACATGGAGGTGCGTCACTCCAGTGGATTCATAGACTCTTTTGTTCTAGACAGATGATTGAGTTCTACTCCTCACGAGGAGTAGAGAAGTGCATTGTTGCAATATGTGATGTGAATGTACTCCTTAGGGGGATTGAATAGAGCTTTGTGTGGAAATAATTTCCTTTTCCATTCATGTCAAAGGGGGAGAGAGAATCGTGTGAAAATATTAAGTTTGGCAACTTGTCACTTCTAAAAATCATGTAGAATGTGGGAGAGATAATCATGTGAAAATTTTATGCTTGGCAGGTTCTTGCTTCTAAGAATCATGTATGATGTCTCTGATGTTTTTTTTTTCACATCATGTGTTGCCATCAATGACAAAGGGGAATATTTTTTCAAGTATGGATGTGTTTGATGGTGTTTTCATTAATGTTGTCATTGATTTCAACACTATACAACTTGAGTAAGTTGGATTTTGCCAACTCCTTTTGAGAAAATTTGAGAAATAATGAAAGTTGTTTTGTGGACGTGCTTTGGTATTGTGGTCCATGTTTCTCCTGCATTGATCCAATTCCTATATGGATTTAGAGGTTTATTCATAAGATTAAATGGATTGTATATTTTGAGTTTTAGCTTTTGGTTCGATGGAGAGGAAAATTTATGTTCACTAGTGTGTGAACTAGTCTGTCAGAGTTATCTGGTTATTGACTGGGAGAAATGTTTTGGCTTCACAATCTTCTGATATTTGGCCTTAGATCTTGCGGATCTAGGAGATCACTCTTTCTGACTCTTTCTATGTTATGACTAAATTTCTTATGGTTTGGTGCTCTAGAAGACATGCTATAGAGTCTGTTTTTTTTGGGTTATCCCGGTTGAACTAGTGAAGTTTTCTCTACAAATGAAGTTCATTGAAGTTGTTATAGATGTATTTGAGTTGTTCTCAAAGATGGTATAATGACTGGTGAAGCATTTTGAGCAACCCACATGTGTTTATCTTGCTAAAGATGCACATAATTCAAAGTTCAATTGTGTTTTCATTAGGTTTGGCCAAACTGGTGTCTACGTGTTGCATTATTATTTTGCATCAATTTGACAAATTGTGTGTGTGTGATCCAAGATGTTGTTTGGGTCCTAAATTAAATATTTATTTGCTCCTCTCACATTTTTATCCACCATGGGAATGTTGAGTAGCTGACCTAGTTTGG
Source organism: Sequoiadendron giganteum (assembly GCA_007115665.2). Classification (NCBI taxonomy): domain Eukaryota; kingdom Viridiplantae; phylum Streptophyta; class Pinopsida; order Cupressales; family Cupressaceae; genus Sequoiadendron; species Sequoiadendron giganteum. The sequence goes on along the minus strand of CM021110.1, from coordinate 302,482,786 downwards.
ATTTGTAAAAGGAAATTGTATAGACAACCTTGGATTATGTTTCTAAGGTTGAAGATGGTATAAATACAAGTTAAGTTGTAACGAATTAGATATCCATCCATCATTTGATCTGATCGAGAGAAGAATGTGTGAACAAGTGTGAAAATCAGAGTGTGAAAGAGTGAATTATGGAAATAGTACATTGTATTCAGAATATTTTGATCGAGTTGTGAAGTGTGTGAAACTCCTAGTGGTGGATCACTATCTATATCTTTTTATTTTTTGTAGGAAGTGAGCCTCTCTTTCTAGATAGTGAGTCCTAAGGTAGTGAGCCCTTGATCTGGTTAGTGAGTGTTTGTATTTGGGTAGTGAGATCTCTGGCAATGAGACTTTTCTATTTGGTATTTCATTGAAACTATACGGTGATTTAATCCTCACCATAGTTTTTCCCTCATTGGGTTCTCCACGTAAATCAGGTGTCTCTGGTGTTGTGTTTCTATTATCTGCATTTTCATGCTCACACATAATAATAGATCGTAGATAAAGTGGAACTAGTTAAGTAAACAATTTTGATACAACTGATTCACCCCCCTCTTATTTGTCTTGTTCATTTCAACAACTTACACTGTTTTGCATTTAAATTGTCTATGAGTTTCAAGCATAAAATTTTTTTCCTGCCTCACGGAGATCAAAGATTTATTTTGCATGGTTTCCTATCAAAGTTATTGGGAGGTATAAATTTGGTATGGTTTGAGCGAGAAGAGAGACTAACACATGACTTTCCCCATTGCCACTCACATCCCTTGATCTAGTTAGTGAGCCTTTGTATTTGGGCAGTGAGATCTCTGGAAATGAGACTTTTGTATCTGGTATTTCATTACAACTATACTGTGAGTTAATCCGCACCATGGTTTTTCCGTCATTGGGTTTTCCACGTAAATCAAGTGTCTCTGGTGTTGCGTTTCTATTATTTGCATTTTCATGTTCACACATAATAACAGATTGAAGATAAAGTGGAATTGGTTAAGTTAAGAAGTAAACATTTTTGATACAACTGATACCCCCCCTCTTATTTGTCTTGTTCATTTCAACACCTTACACTATTTTTCATTTACAATGTCTATGAGTTTCAAGCATACAATTTTTTTCCTACCTCATGGAGATGAAAGATTTATTTTGCATGGTTTCTTATCAAAGTTATTGGGAGGTATAACTTTGGTATGGTTTGAGCACAGAGAGCGACTAACGCATGACTTTCCCCATAGCCACTCACGTCCCTTGATCTGGTTAGTGAGCCTTTCCATTTGGGTAGTGAGATCTCTAGAAATGAGACTTTTGTATCTAGTATTTCATTACAACTATACTGTGAGTTAATCCTCACCGTCGTTTTTCCCTCATTGGGTTTTCCACATAAATCAGCTATCTCTGGTGTTGTGTTTCTATTATCTGCATTTTCATGTTCACACATAATAACAGATTGAAGATAAAGTGGAATTGGTTAAGTTAAGAAGTAAACAATTTTGATACACCTGATTCACCCCCCTCTTATTTGTCTTGTTCATTTCAACACTTTACACTATTTTGCATTTACAATGTCTATGAGTTTCAAGCATACAATTTTTTTCCTGCCTCATGGAGATCAAAGATTTATTTTGCATGTTTCTTATCAAAGTTATCAAGAGGTATAACTTTGGTATGGTTTGAGTGAGAAGAGTGACTAAGGCATGACTTTCCCCATAGCCACTCAAATCCCTTGATCTAGTTAGTGAGCCTTTGTATTTGGGCAGTGAGATCTCTGGCAATGAGACTTTTCTATCTGGTATTTCATTACAACTATACTGTGAGTTAATCCTCATCATGGTTTTTCCCTCGTTGGGTTTTCCACGTAAATCAGGTGTCTCTGGTGTTGTGTTTCTATTATCTGCATTTTCATGTTCACACATAATAATAGATTGCAAATAAAGTGGAACTAGTTAAGTAAATAATTTTGATACAACTGATTCACCCCCCTCTTCTTTGTCTTGTTCATTTCAACACCTTACACTATTTTGCATTTACAATGTCTATGAGTTTCAAGCATACAATTTTTTTCCCGCCTCATGGAAATCAAAGATTTATTTTGCATGGTTTCTTATCAAAGTTATTGGGAGGTATAACTTTCATATTGTTTGAGCGAGAAGAGTGACTAATGCATGAATTTCCCCTTAGCCACTCACATCCCTTGATCTGGTTAGTGAGCCTTTGTATTTGGGCAGTGAGATCTCTTGCAATGAGACTTTTGTATCCGGCATTTCATTACAACTATACTGTGAATTAATCCTCACCGTGGTTTTTCCATCGTTGGGTTTTCCATGTAAATCAAGTGTCCCTAGTGTTGTGTTTCTATTCTCTGCATTTTCATGTTCACACATAATAATAGATTGAAGATAAAGTGCAATTGGTTAAGTTAAGAAGTAAACAATTTTGATACAACTGATTCACCCCCCTCTTATTTGTCTTGTTCATGTCAACACCTTACACTATTTTACATTTACAGTGTCTATGAGTTTCAAGCATACAATTTTTTTCCTGCCTCATGGAGATCAAAGATTTATTTTGCATGGTTTCTTGTCAAATTTATTGGGAGGTATAACTTTGGTATGGTTTCAGCGAGAAGAGCGACTAACGCATGACTTTCCCCATAGCCACTCACGTCCCTTGATCTGGTTAGTGAGCCTTTGTATTTGGGCAATGAGATCTCTTGCAATGAGACTTTTGTATCTGGTATTTCATTACAACTATACTGTGAGTTAATCCTCATCGTGGTTTTTCCCTCGTTGGGTTTTCCACATAAATCAAGTGTCTCTGGTGTTGTGTTTCTATTATCTGCATTTTCATGTTCACACATAATAACAGATTGAAGATAAAGTGGAATTGGTTAAGTTAAGAAGTAAACAATTCTGATACAACTGATTCACCCCCCTCTTATTTGTCTTGTTCATTTCAACACCTTACACTATTTTACATTTACAATGTCTATGAGTTTCAAGCATACAATTTTTTTCCTGCCTCATGGAGATTAAAGATTTATTTCGCATGGTTTCTTATCAAAGTTATTGGGAGGTATAACTTTGGTATGGTTTGAGCGAGAAGAGCGACTAATGCATGAATTTCCCCATAGCCACTCATGTGTGTGTGTGTGTGAGGGCATACAAGCTAGGAGTGTATGTTTCTTACCTTTTTGGACTTCTCACCTAGTTGACAGCTACGAGTTTTGTTGCCATAGAGTGAGCATGGATTTTTGGAAAATAGCCTAGATTTGATCTACATGATGTTGGACAAATAGATGAAGCTTGATCCACCTTTTTTATTTTTCTTTATTTTTATTCTTCTTCTGGTTATTAGCATTGCATGATTACGTATCTTGTTTTCCTTCAAATCCTACACCTTCTCTGTGTCCTTTTTGTGCTTATGTTGGCTTGATGTACAATCTTGGATCTTGTGGGCTTGGTTACCTCTCTGATATTTGTTATCCTAGATGATTTGTATTGGTACTCTTGGACCCCTCTTCAATGTATTCTTCAGTGTGAGTTTGAAGCAAGTCCCTCCTCTCACTAAAGTTGGGGCTAAATGTAGTGTACAAAAATGTATCCCTTTCTTGATATATGAATAATTATTGTTAAATTGTACTTAATTTCACCTTGATATTGTGTTGTGAGGTGTTTTACACATCCACATTAGGTCTTGGGCCCTCTTTAAGCTAAATTAACTTAACGCTACCATAATTTAGTGTTGTAAAATTTATTTACTTACACTTTGACATTAAATTTAAGGGGCTTGTAAATAAAGTGGACCTAATCTAGTTTTTTAATATGTTTTGCACTTTCACATGGGACTTAGGGCCCTTCTAAGCTAAATAGACCCAATTTTTCCTTAATTTGATGTTGTAAAGTGTATTTATTTACACTTTCACATTATATTTTCGGCCCTATTGTATTTATGACCTTTATATCATCATTAATAGGACCTTATGATCCCATATTGTGCATACCAAGGCCTTTTTTAACTAAAAATCTGACAAGATCAACATATAAGTCTAATTCCATGACTTCTCGACACTTTAAGATTAAAAATAGCTCATGTGGGACCCATTTGACCCCTTCGGAAAATGAGTCCCATATATGTGGGACTAATTCACCCAAGATGGTGAATGAGTCCCATTTGGCCTATTTTTATGGTGCCTAGTGGGAAAAGTGGGTTTTTAATTCAAATTTAGATTCCATGTCGACGTTGAGGACCAAATTAACAATCATTTGAGTGGATTTCCTATATAAATGAGCTCTAAAATCATTATTTCATCGTACATTCATATTAGAATGTTAAGCATTCAAGAGTTAAGAATTCCAAGTCTTCACAAGGTCATCAAGATAGCTTTCAAGATCAAGTTTACGGAATTCAAGGGCAATATTCTTCATTAATTGTTGCAGAAGTTCAAGATCTATAATCATGTCAAGGAATATCAAGAATCAAGAATGTTATCAAGATATTTTTTGATGTAGCATTGAATATCCAAGAAACAACATTGTTTTTCACCTATTGTAAACGTCAAGATCTACATCCTTCATGGCCATCTCATGTTGAGTTACAGATTTATAAGGTATCATTCAAGGTCTATGTGTCTTCGAGCTTTAATGATCATTGAATATTAGGTTACAATATTTTTGGAGTTATCTCCCATTTAGCAAGCTCATAATATTCACTAAAATATCATATACAACCTCAAAATTGGAGTCTCGGATTTGGGAACCTAGAGGAACAAATTGAGCAGACTGAGAAGAGTAGTTTCAGACTAGATTTCTAGAAAATCCAAACAAGAATCATTCACCAAAATTGGTGAATGAGTCCCACTCTAGGTGTTTTTTAGAGATATTTGTATATTTGGATACCCATTTTCCCAAAACCTACTCCTTTGCAATAATCTAGAACTAGGGCCAATTCTCCCAGAATCGTGAATGAGTCTCAGTAGGCGCAAGTTTCAAGATTTGTAGAATTTCTAGCTCTATTCAAGTATCTACAAGTTTCTAGGTGCACACATTATATTTTTCAACTTTCTATTTTGTTTTACACACTTTTTAATGTTATTTTTTAGTTCATTGCATCAAACTATGGTTTAGTGTTACATCTTGCATTTCATTTTATTTTCAAACTTCAAAATTGGCGTTGAACCACTCATTCAACCTTTATTAATCTCTTAACATATCCTAAGATACTGTATTTTCAGATCCGTTCTTTCATTCTTCATTGGATTGAGATCTCTAGGGAATTATTGAATGCTAGTTAGAGAAAAGTGATCTTCTATGTCTTAATCCATAAAGCATCCATTTTTAAAGAAATCAGTAAACTATATGCACTTTCACTAATGCAATATTTGGAAACCCTAGATGCAAATTAATTAATATAAGACCAAAGAAAAAGTTAATGTAAGATATATCTAGGACTATGATGCATTCCAAATCAGAAAATAAGGTGTACAAAGGCCAGGTTCATGAAAATGAAACAAATAAAATATTGTTCTATGTTTTGGCAGATAGAACTAGAGGGAGGATTAAGGTTCCTCTAGATATTTCCTTCAAGTTTCATTCAAGGAAACCTTAGAGATATCAATCTAATAATTTAATTAGGGAAAGAGATCTGCAATAAGGTATTCTAAGGGTGTGATTAAAGACAACAAGGGGGTTCACCACTAAGAAAATGCTTAGAGAAATGGAATGAAAGAAATATACCAATCTAGCTTTGAAACCTAGAGAATTAAGAACATCAAATCATAAGGATAAAATATAATGCAAAAAAGAGGTACATGGAAGAAAGTTAGATCAAAACAAGCTTTGAAACCCTAAAATTATGACTTTTAATGCTCACTAGAACTTATACGCCAGACTCAACAATTATGTCCCAGACTAGGGTTTCTAAGTAGAAACTAGAATTTGACAGTGATTGATATGAATCTTTTGAAAACTAGAAAAGGTGTTGTACTGGGAATAATATGCCGAAAGTGGTGATTTCATCCCAATATTAGGGTTTTTCTAAAACTTAGGTATCCTCTAGTGATTTTTTGTAGCTTCTCTCTTGCCAGATCTTCAAGTCTATAAGATTGAATTCTAGCCTGTAGTTGACTTTTCATGAAGATGAAAACCTCATGACAACTTGATAACTTTACTCAATCTTGTAAAGTCTTCAAAGGATCTTCAAGCTCAAAAAACACCTAGATCTCTAATCACACATGTGCAGAGAGAGAAAAACTTGTTGATTGTTAGGGAATAGGGGTTTTCCTTTGTCAAACCCCATTTAGGTAATTAAAACTTATGGTGAAACAATGAAATATGAGGCATGAAAAATGATACCTTGAATGATGTCTTGAAATGTAAATATATAATCTAACATGAAGTGGTCATGAAGAATGTAGATACTGATCTTGAATTAGATGTGGAACACTTCTTAACTTGGATCTTGAATTCTACATCACAAAACTAGCTCAACAATATGTTGATGCATTATTCCTTTGATATGATGATGGATCTTGAATTGTTGCAATACTCTTCTACAAATCTACTCTTGAATGCTCTTGAAATGGTCTTTAATGTTCTTCTATTCTCTTGTGAACTCTTGTGAAATTGATCTTGATTGCTTATGAAATTCTAGGATGAAACTATTTAAAATAACCTTGTATTTACACTTATTTATGTCAAATTTCCCAAAATTACAACACTACAAGATGACACCAAATCTAGGAGGATAAAATCTTGGAAAGAATTGAATTCAAAATGGGTCTTGAGTAGAGTGTCACTCATACACCCAAGGTAGTGTATGAGTCATAGTGGCTCAAAAATAGAACACAAACCCCAAGAAATGTCTTGTTTAATGTGTAACTTGAAATCATGTCCCAAGATCTAGGTGGGACTCATACACCCAAGGTAGCTTATGAGTCCCATATCACTAGTTCTAGAAAACATGACCAAAAACATTAAATTATGAGTGGTTATTTGATAAGTGTTAGGATTATCCTGTGGAAAATATATTTAATAAGGCTTGTGGATACAAAATAAGACCAAATAGGGCATAAAGAAGCTCAATTAATTAATAAAGCCCTATATTAGTGTAAAAGTGTTAGGATAAACTTTACAACACCCTAAATAAGGCACAATTAAGTCCATTTTACCATTAAATATTCCATCCCAAATCAAGGTTGAAAAGGGTTATATTTTTCTACACTACAATAGATAAAAAAAAGTCGTCAGCAATTTTTTGGTCATATCGCCACTTTTTGGATGCCAATGATCCTGCACTCACTCGTTGTTCCTGCTACTAAACTATTAGATGATGTTATTTTACTTTTGAACCTTTTTGGCCCTTTTTTCTCCTTGTGTAAATGGTATTGTACCTTGTAAATGTAGCTTAATTTATAAAAAAATAAATCAAAATTAAAGAGATATAAAATCTATTAAAATTTATCCATCATAGTGTATCTGATAGTTAATCTTCCTATATAAATGCATTTTTCTTGATATATTACAAAAAAATATATTTGAAAATGCTAGTTGTGTACCTTTCTCACCTACATGAACTACATACTATACCCTTTGCTGACATATAACCTTGAACGCTTCTTTCATAGCATTTTATCTCATACCAAATTTGAGTCTAAAATATTTAACTTCATCTTCCTTGTAGGACCTTTGAGACAACTGTATTGGTTCGAGATTGAAGAAGCTTTTCCTAGCTCTTCTCGTTTGAGGAATTCAAGCCAGAAAAACCATAATATCATACAAGTGTATCTTAGTATGTTTTAATATATTTTGACTACTCACACATTCTTCATGCTTTCCTTTTCTTTAGTAAGAATCAAATTCCTTCAAACTTCATGTTCCCAACAAGAGATTTATATCTGATTCTTGACATTGGAACCTACCTTCACTAATAGTTTTTCTACTTTCTCTTTATTAATACAGTACCATTAAATTCCACTTTGATCATTGTTTTAACCTTTACATGCCTTGCCTATGCTTCCATTAATGTTTTCATGACTCAAACACCTTTAAAACATATTAATTCCTCTTCTAAAGTGTCACTATCCATCAAGCACCGGGCCTGATACCATATGATATAAAATGGATAAAAATTGGATTGTTTTATTAACTATAATGTATGTGAATTTATACAAGGAAGCAAAAAATCTAGATGGAGCACACAAGCCAAGCAGTTGAAGGAAAAAAAAAATTAATTGCCTACACTTAACTGCCTATGGTAACAATATAATACATTATTTTCTATCATATTAAACATTTCCATGATTTTAAAAATATAAAACAAATGGATTCATTTAATATTATATCCTCGAATCCTTAATTATTGGAAAATAGGTTTGGGACACTAGCACCTAAGGCACCTATGTCCCCCTATTTTAGCTCCAAATTCAAATATGTTGATGTCCATTTTATTATTTGAGATTCATATGTCTAAAGTTGGCTATTGGAATTTAATTTCTAGGAAATTAGAATAATTGCATATAAATACCTAGTCATTGGATCATTTGAGAACTAATTGAAAGTACCTAGCAAAAAGTGAATATTAGGAGAAAGAACTATTGTCAAGAGCATTGAGGAGCATAATTCTAGTGATATATCACAAAAATTCAATATTCAAGCATAATGTCAAATTATATGTGACTTTATGCATGCTCACCTTATCATTTTTTGTGAAGGATAACTCTTTTAGGTCTCCCAAAAATTCAAAACAAACAATATCCAATAACTGAGGAGATTTATATGACCTCAACCTTCCAAGGAGGTCATTGAAGGGTGTTGAGTTGTAGCACTTTGTTTATTTTTCATTCTATTTTTTTATTTATCATTTTATCATTAAGAATTCTATTGTGGAAGTTAAAAAACTAACATCGAGTTTGACTAAGGCAAGCCCCTAAATGACACAACCCTTGAATAATCTCTCTTTGAATGTGTAGGTTTTAGATGTGAGGATGATTGAAGGAAGTTTTAAGATCAATTATTCATTGTTACAATCAAAATCTACATCTTGATAACTCACAAAAAATCAATTGTAGAATTATCTAACAATGATCCAATAGTACGAAAAGTGGGAAATGAAGCCTTTGATTTGGCTCCCAAGGTCTAGAAAATTAGATCTAAAATTAGTCCTTATACTTTCTCTTTATTGATACACTACAATTAAATTCCACTTTGATCATTGTTTTAACCTTTACACACCTTGCCTATTCTTCCATTAATGTTTTCATGACTGAAACACCTTTAAAATATATTAATTCCTCTTGTAAAGTGTCATTATCCATCAAGTATCGGGCCTAATACCATATGATATAAAATACATAAAAATTGGATTGTTTTATTAAGTATAATGTATGTCCATTTATACAAGGAAGCACAAAATCTAGATGGAGCACACAAGCCAGATAGTTGAAGGAATTTTTTTTGTTTAACTGCCTACACTTAACTGCCTATGGTAACAATATAATACATTATTTTCTATCATTTTAAAAATTTCCAACATTTTAAAAATATAAAACAAATGGATTCATTTAATATTATATCCTCGACTCCTTAATTCTTGGAAAATAAGTTAGGGACACTAGCACCTAAGGCACATATGTCCCCCTATTTTAGCTTCAAATTCAAATATGTCAATGTCAACATTTTATTATTTGAAATTCATATGTCTAAAGTTGGCTATTGGAATTTAATTTTTAGGAAACTAGAATAATTGCATATAAATACCTAGTTATTGGATCATTTGAGAACTAAGTGAAAGTATCTAGCAACAAGTGAATATTAAGAGAAAGAACTATTGTCAAGAGCATTGAGGAGAATAATTTGAGTGATATATCACAACAATTCAAGATTCAAGCATCATGTCTCCAAGCAATTCAAACAAACAATATCCAATCATTGATGAGATTTGTGTGACTTAAACCTTTCAAGGAAGTCATTGAAGGGTGTTGAGTTGTAGCACTTTGTTGATTTGTAATTCTATTTTGTTATTTATCATTTTTTCATTAAGAATTCTATTGTGGAAGTTGAAAAACTAACATGGGGTTTGAATAAGGCAAGCCCCTAAATGACACAACCCTTCAAGAATCTCTCTTTGAATGTGTAGGTTTTAGATGTGAGGATGATTGAAGGAAGTTTGAAGATCAATTATTCATTATTGCAATCAAAATCTACATCTTGATAACTTACAAAAATTCAATTGTATAATTATCTGACAATGATCCAATAGTGTGACAAGTGGGAAATGAAAGCTTTGATCTCGCTCCCAAGGTCTAGAAAATTAAATCTAAAATTGGTCAAGAAGGATAGTGGCACCCTAGGCAGCTTATTCCACCATATTCGAACCCAAATTTGAACCATAGCTGCAAAATGTCTTTCTCAAACCATTTTTTTTGCTAAAATTTATGTATGGCTTTCTACGTCTATTGTATTTGCATCACTAGGCTAGTTAGATCATTACATTTAAATCCCAAATGCATTCCAATTTTTTTCAAGGAGAGGTTGACTCAGCTTTCAAGTTTTAAGTTATCTTTATACCTTGTCTAAATTCATCAAAACCCCAACTACTTCCATTTGTAAATGAAACAATAGGGAAAGGTGCCCAAACCTGAGAACCAAATACTAGGGTTTCACTTTTCAACATTTAATTTTTGTGAACTTGACATGTTAACATTACATACATTCTATAATTTAAAGAAAATAATCATAGATCTAGGTTTTTCATTGCACTTCTTTGCATCATAATTTTTATTTAAAAATGGAATATCATATTGCATTATAGATTGCAATAAGATTTATGTTAGTAATTATAGCTCAAATATACATCTCTAAATTGAATTCACAAATCTATATTAGGTCATTTAATTTTGAAATCAAACTTCAAAATATTCCTTGCATTCATTTAGGCATCTTGCATATAGTTCAAAAAGTGATAACATTCAATTGTTTTCTTTCAAAAGGAATGAATATGATCATTTTAAGATTTTGTCATATTATAATTAGTCAATTGTCTCATCTTGAATCAAAAAAATTAATTTGGAATTGTCATTTATTTCTCATATATTTTTTAAATTGTTGCACACTAGCATTGTCAATTACATAATCATAAAGTAGGAAAATTCCAAAACATTATTCATTGCCAAATCTATATGCACACAAAAAAAAGAACTTCAAATAGTATTTTACATATTCAAACTATGAATTTTGCAAAAACCTAGGTAGGAAATAAGAGCCTAGGGTACCCTTGTCTTATCATTTTGACCTAAAATTTTCTGTGCAATTCCCTATTTGTGTTCTTTGTTCAAATCTATTTTCTATTTTATATTTCTATCTTTAAACCTATCTAATTTCGCATTTGAGTCATAGGGATAGTAGCAACATTTTTCCTTTTCAAAGATGTGGTTTTGATATGGTAAAATTGTGTCGCTAAAAAGTGTAGCCTTGACACTGTTCACTCATTTGGGTCCTTTCCTATGGATTTTGAACCTCTTTTTACCCCTTTTCCAAGCCTTGTGTCAAGGTGTTGTAAGGTGTTGAAATACATTTTCACACTTTCCTAGGCTTGCCATCACTAAATCAACCCTTTCTTATGCTATAATGACCCATTAATGCACATACATGCCTTACTTCAGTGTGTTTAGTGAGACAATCCTGAGAAACATCAATAACCACATTTTATTCCCAAAAACCAATCAAAATTTCCCAGGTGGACTAGGTCACCACCTTGGGTGACCTAGTCCCATGTGGCATAAAATTCAAATTTAACTTAAAATTCTTTTTAGATTTTGTCCCCTAAACCCTAAGGTCGACTTGTATGGTGTTATTTTCAAGGAAATTAGGGCATAGCTTGTATAAATAAGTGTCTTCTTCTCATTTTCAACCCTAATTCTTCTATTATCATCTCTCTCCTTCTTCTCAATCACTCACCTCTCCTTCTTCTCAAGCAAGCTAGGGTTTGATTATTTTAAGTCACCAAGACATCTCTAAAGAAGCATCCAAGGGTTGAGTCCTCCATTGTTGAAAATCAAGATCAAACCTCATGGCAAGGTATTAGCTCAATAATTTCATATTTTACTATTTCATCATTTGATTTGATTATCTAAAAGGGTTTTGACCAAGGCAAACCCCTCCTATATTGTAAAAATCAACATTTATTTCTCTCTCTTTGTGTGTTTTCAGATTTAGGTATCTTGGAAGCTTGGAGATCATTCAAGAATGGATTGAAGACTTGTTTAGGGCATCTCCTTGTTGATTAGGCCAATAATCTACATAAAAAGGACACCTACAGGAGTAAGTGCACCAAGATGGTTCCCAAAAAGGGGACTTAAGTGGACAAACTTTTTCTGAAATCAAGAAATACTAACCTTGGATGTGAAATTGAGGATACTTACACTCAAAATTTTGAGACGGAACAAAAAAAAGGATTCAAGCACTCCGAGTCTACTTTCTAAACTACTAATTTATTTTGAAAATGGTTGAGATTAAGGGGTTCAAATGAGGGATGTACAAAAATTGGTGTTGTTTTTATCAAAAAAAATAACATAGAAACTCTTGTACGACCCTCGTATGATGAACTTTTTTTTAGTATTTTAAAAATCACTATAGTCAAAAGTTAGCTAATAGTATGTAGTTGATGCACGAGTTTTCTGATGATTTTTTAATGAATATTTTATTTTTTACTAATTTTCAAAGTGGACACTTCCTAAAAAATAGAATTTTGGCTGTGCTACCCCTACAAATTTTGGAAACTAATTGAAAAAATATATATTTATTTTTTTCAAATCTGTAGAATGGAGTCTAGTTTCTAAAAATGTAATTTATTTGAAAATTTTATGAACAGTTAATTTACAACAAAAAAAACACCAAACATTGTTTTTTGGCAAAAAAGAGACATACAAACAAAATAAATTATGGATGAAAGGCTTAACATTGCCAACAAGTGAAAAAAATTATATTGTTGGATAGCTAAGAGAGAACTTAACATTACCCATGCGTTCGATTTTTTCGATATTGAACCACATGCAATCTTGATGGTGAGCACGAACCCGATTATATGAAAAATTGTAGAATTTGCAAAAACATGTCTCTGGTCATTGAGAATTCCCTCCAAGCCTTTGGGTTGGTATTCCAAGGAAAATACCAATCCTAAGTCTCAGGGATTCCAAAATAAAGATATAACATGAGCGTGTTATAACGTGCTCGCATTATATCTCAGTTTTGACATGTTTTATAAATGCATTTTTTTGTGTTTTGTGAATGCATTGACAAAATGTGAGGGCATTATAACATGCTCACATTTTGGTCTACATTGAATTTTTTTTCTTCTCTTTTTCTTATCTCTTTCTTCTTGTTATCTTTCAAGGAAACTATATACATGAAATAAACATTGAATTATAAGTTGACATTTACATATGGAAATCTGCTTTCTTATACTTTAAGTTATATTTCATGTATATAGGTAGGATGTTTGAGAGTGGTTTCAGATCTCTAGGAGTTATAATGCAAATTCTAGTTTCTGGAATATCTTAAAAATTTCAGACTTAGTCAAATTTTAGTAATCAGCATGTCAATTTTCAGTAATCAGGAGGTCATATTTTAGTAGTCAGCAAGTTCTATCATCTTTCTCTCTCACTCTCTCCTTCTCTCTAATCTCTATCTCTCCACTCCCTCTCTCTCTCTCCCTTTCTCCCTCTCTCCCCTCTCTCTCTTCGTGTTTTTGGAAGATCTCACAAATTTTAAACTTGGTCAAATTTAAATAATCAAGAGGTCAAATTTTAGTAATCAAAAAATTGCATTATTTCTCTCTATCTCACTCATTTTTATCCCTTACACTCTAGACCTCTCTCACTATATTTGTCCCTTTTTCTAACTCTCTCTCTTTGTCTCTCTCTCCTTTGCCCTCTAATTCTCTCTACCTCACTTCTCTCTCCCTCCCTCCCTCCCTCCTTCTCTCTCTACTTATCTATATCTCCCTCCCTCCATCTCTCTCTCTCTCTACCTACCTCTCTCTCCATCATGCCCTACCACTCTATCTATTTCTCTCTAGCTAACCTCTCTCTCACCTCCCTCTCTCTCCCTCCATACTTCTCTCTCCCTCTCTTCTTCCCTATCTACTCTCTATCTCCCAATCGCTCTCTACCTACCTCTACATCCATCAAACCTTACCACTCTCTCTCTACACCTCTCTATCTCACCTTTCTCTTCCTCCCTACCTATCCCTCCCTCCCTCATTCCCTCTCTAATTCTCTCTATCTCACCTCTCTCTCTACCTCTTCTTCTATATGTACTTATCTTTATCTCCTCTCTCCCTCTCTCTACCTACATCTCCTTCCACCACTCTTTATTTCTCTCTATCTCACCTCTCTCTCCCTCACTACATCTCTCTCCCTCTCTCCCTCCCTCTCTACTTATCTATATCTCCCCTCTCCCTCTCTACCTAGCTCTCCATCCACACAACCTACCACTCTCTCTATATTTCTCTCTATCTCACCTCCCACTTTCTCCATCCATACATCTCCCTCTCCTTCCCTCTCTACTCTTTACCTACCTCTCCATCCATAACTTCCTAACACTCTCTCTACACCTCGCTATCTTCCTTCTCTCCCTCCTTCCATCATTCCCTCTCTACTTCTCTCTCTCTACCTATCCTTCCCTATCTAATTATCTTTATCTCGGACCCTATCCCTCTCTCTCTCTCACTAGATGTCTCCCTCCCTACCTTTTCCCCTATCTACTCTCTATCTCTCCTCTACCTCCCTCTACCTCTCTCTCTCTCACTCTCTCTCACTCCTACATTACCCTATTTATCTCTCTAACTCTCTCCTCTTTATCTCACCATTCTCCCTTTCCCTCTTTGTAACTCTCTACTTCTCTATATGTCACCATTCTATCTCTACATATCTTTATCTCACCTATCCCTCTTTACCTCTCCCTTCCTCCCCTCTCGCACCCACCCTCCCTCCTTCCCTATATCTCTATCTCTCTCTACTTCTCTCTATCTCACCTATCCCTCTCTACCCATATATCCCTCCATCACTCCCTACCACACTCTCTATTGCTCTCTATCTCACGTCTCTCTCACCTCCCTCTCTCCCCCTCCATACCTCTCCCTCTCCTTCCCTCTTAACTCTCTATCTCCATAATCTCTCTCTACCTACCTCTCCATCAATCACTCCCTACCACTCTCTCTATACCTCTTTATCTTTATTCTCTCCCTCCCTTATTCTCTCTCTACTTCTCTCTACCTCTCTGTATTTCTCTAATTATCTTTATCACCCCTAGCACTCTCTCTCTCTATCACTAGAAGTCTCTCTCCCTACCTTTTCCCATATCTACTCTTTATCTCTCCTCTCCCTCCCTCTACCTCTCTCCCTCACTCTCTCTCACTCCTCCCTCACCCTCTTTCTCTCTCACTCTCTCCTCTCTATCTCACCATTCTCTCTTTCCCTATCTATAACTCTCTCCTTCTCTATATGTCACCATTCTCTATCTACTTATATTTATCTCACATATCCCTCTTTACCTCTCCCTTCCTCCCCTCTCTCACCCATCCTCCCTCATTCCCTCTATCTCTATCTCTCTCTCTATCTACTTCTCTCTATCTCTCTACTTCTCTCTATCTCACCTATCCCTCTCTACCTGCATATCCCTCTATCACTCCCTACCACATTCTCTTTATTGCTCTCTATCTCACCTCTCTCTCCCTCCATACCTCTTCCTCCAATTTTCCTTCCTTATATACTCTTTATCTCTCATGTATCTCTACCTCTCCTTCCCTCTCTACTTATCTTTATCTCCTCTTTCCCTCCCAACCTCTCTCTCCCCCCCTATGAGGGTTGATGGTGTAAGGTTTAGTGTTTAAGGTATATGGTTGAGGTTATACGGTTAAGTGTATAGGGAATAGGGTTTAGGGTATAGGGTATAGGGATGAGGGATGAGGGTTTAGGGTTTAAGGTATTGGGTTGATGGTTGAGGGATAGTGTTTAGGGTTGACAATATAAGGTTAAGTGTATAGGGTATATGGATTATGGTTTAGGATACTAGGTATATAGTTGAGGGTCTTGGGTTGAGGATATTAGGTTTAGGGTTGATGGTTTAGGTTTTAGGATTTATGTACAAGTTTAAGGGTTGAGTGTATGAGGTTAACTGTATAGGGTATAGGGATTAGGGTTTAAGGTGTAGGGATAATGGTATAAGGTATAGGGTTAAGGCTTGAGAGTGTAGGGTTTTCCATTTAAGTATAGGTCTGAGGGATAATGTTTATGGTTTAGGGTATAAGGTTGAGGGTGTAGGGTTTAGGTTTTAAGGTATAGGGTTGAGGGTATAGGGATAAGTGTATAGGGTATAGGGATTAGGGTTTAGAATAATTGATATAGGGTTGAGGGTATAGGGATAAGTGTATAGGGTATAGGGATTAGGCTTTAGAATAATGGGTATAGGGTTGATAATATTAGGTTTAGGATTGAGGTTTAGGATTTAGGGTTTAATTATAGGGTTGGAGAATGATGTTTAGGGCTTAGGTTATAAGGTTGAGGGTATAGGGTATAAGGGTGAGGGTTGAATGTGTGTGGTTGAGGTATAGTGTTCAAGGTTGGGGGTGTAGGGTTAAGTGTATACGGTGTAGGGATTAGGGTTTAGGATATTGGGTATAGGGTTGAGGGTATTAGGTTTAAGGTTGAGGGTTTAGGGTTCAAGGTTTAGGGTACAAGGTTTAATCTAGTATTTAGTGTTTAATTATAGGGTTAAGGGTTTAGGGATAATGTTTAGGGCTTAGGGTATAGGGTACAGGGATGAGAATTGAGGGTGTAGGGTTTAAGGTATAGGGTTGAAGGTATAGGGTTATGTTTATAGGGTATAGGGATTAGGGTTTAGGATATTAGGTATAGGTTTGAGAGTATTGGGTTGAAGGTTTAAGGTTAAGTTTATAGGGTATATGTATTAGGGTTTAGGGGAGATAGAGAGAGGGTGAAACTAGCAACTATATTGTTAATTTCACCGAATTAGCAAGCTAGTGGGCCTACTAGCTTGTCAGTTTGGTGAAATTGGTAACATAACTTGCCCTGTTTGAAAAAATGGGTCCAAGAAATGGGGTCTCTTAGTGATGGGAGATCCCATTTCTTGGACCCATTTTTTCAAAATAGGCCACTACATTACCAATTTCATCAAATTGGCAAGCTAATGGGCCCACTAGATTGGCATTTCAGTCAAATTGGTAACCTAACTTACCCTATTTGAAAAAATGGGTCCAAGAAATGGGGTCTCTCATTGATTTACATCACCGGGAGACCCCATTTCTTGGACCCATTTTTTCAAAACAGGTCGCTACATTACCGATTTCACTGAATTGGCAAGCCAATGGGCCCACTAGCTTGACAATTCAGTGAAATTGGCAACCTAACTTTCTTGTTCGAAAAAATGGGTCCAAGAAATGGGGTCTCTCGATGATTTACATCACGAGGAGACCCCATTTCTTGGACCCATTTTTTCAAATAGGCCACTACATTGCCAATTTCATTGAATTTCCAAGCTAGTGGGCCCACTAGCAAGGAAATTTTGGTGTAATTGGCATCCTAACTTTCCTGTTAGAAAAATTGGGTCCAAGAAATGGGGTCTTCCAATGATTTACATCACCGATAGACCCCATTTCTTGGACCCATTTTTTCAAATAGGCCACTACATTGCCAATTTCACCGAATTGCCAAGCCAGTGGGCCCACTAGCTTGGAAATTTGATGAAATTGGAAATGTAGTGGCCTGTTAGAAAAAATGTGTCCAATAAATGGGGTCTCCTAGTGATGTAAATCATTGGGAGACCCCATTTCTTGGACCTATTTTGTCAAACAAGACAAGTTGGGTTGCCAATTTCATGAAATTGGCAAGCTAGTGGGCCCATTGGCTTGCCAATTCAATGAAATTGGAAATGTAGCTTTCCTATTTGAAAAAATGGGTCTGAGAAATGGGGTTTCCAAATGATGTAAATCACTAGGAGACCCCATTTCTTAGACCCATTTTTTCAAACATGCCACTACATTTCCAATTTCACTGAATTGGCAAGCCAGTGGGCCCACTAGCTTGCCAATTTGGTTAAATTGACAACCTAACTTGCACTGTTTGAAAAAGTGGGTCCAATAAATGGGGTCTCCCGGTGATTTACATCACCGAGAGGTCCCATTTCTTGGACCCATTTTTTCAAATAGGCCACTACATTGCCAATTTCACCAAACTGGCAAGCTAGTGGGCCCACTAACTTGGCAATTTGGTGAAATTAGCAACCTAACTTGCCTATTTAAAAAAAATGGGGTCTCCTAGTGATGTAAATCACCGAGAGACCCCATTTCTTGGACCCATTTTTTCAAACAGGCCACTACATTCCCAATTTCACTAAATTGGAAAGCTAGGGTAGAGGGTTTAAGGGTTAAGGGTAGAGGATAGAGGGTTAAGGGTATAAGGGAGAGAGATAGAAAGAGTGAGTGAGTGAGACAGAGAGACTTGAGATAGGGAGAGGGGGTAGGAGGGAGCGACTTGATATAATCAAAGAGAAGGAGGGAGTGGGAGAGAGATAGAGAGTAGAGGGTTTAAGGGTTAAGTGTTTAGGGTTTACAGTTAAGGGTAGAGTGTAGAGTATTAATGGTTTAATGGTAAAGGGTAGATGATAGAGGATTAAGGGTAGAGGGGAGAGAGATAGAAGAAGTGAGTGAGTGAGAAATAGAGACTTGAGAGAGGGAGAGGGGGTAGGAGAGAGATACTTGAGAGAGAGAGAGTGAGGGAGTGGGAGAGAGATAGAGGGTTTAAGGGTAGAGGGGAGAGAGATAGAGGGAGTGACTGAGGAGAGGAGAGGGGTAGGAGGAGAGGGTTGAGAGAGAGTGTGTGAGGGAGGAGTGGAGAGATAAGGAGGGAGGAGTGTCAAGGGTAGAGAGAGAATAGAGGGTGTGAGAGAGAGAGACCCAAGAACAAAGAAGGAGAGGTAGGAGGAGAGACTTGAGAGAGATGGAGGAGTGGGAGAGAGATAGAGGAGGGATGGTTAAGGGTAGAGGGTAGATGGTTTAAGGTTTTAGGGTTTAAGGGTTTAGGGTTTAGGATTAAGGGAGAAGGGAGAGAGATAGAAGGAGTTACTAAGAGAGATCCCTGAGAGAGGGAGAAGGTTGAGAGAGATAGAGGGAGGGAGGGAGTGGGAGATAGATAGAGGGAGGGAGGTTTATGGGCATAGGGTTTAAGGGTAAGGGTTTAAGGTTTACAGTTAAGCATAGAGGGTTAGGGGTTGAAGGGTTAAGGGTAGAGAATTAAGGGTTAAGGGTATAGGGGAGAGAGATAGAGGGAGTGAGTGAGAGAGACTTAATAGAGGGAGAGGTAGTAGAATGGAGAGAATTGAGAGAGAGAGGGAGGGAGTGTGAGATAGATAGAGGGAGGGAGGGTTAAGGGTAGAGGGTAGAGCGTTTAAGGGTTTAGTGTTTAAGGGTTAAGGGTTTAGGGTTTAGGGTTAAGGGTAGAGGGGACAAAGATAGAGGGATTGACTGAGAGAGATAGATAGCTAAGAGATGGAGAGGGGGTAGGGGGGAGATATTTGAGAGAGAGAGAGGGATTAGGAGAGAGATAGAGGGTAGACAGTTAATGGTAGAGGGTAGAGGGTTTAAGGGTTAATGGTTAAGGGTAGAGGGGAGAGATATAGGAGTGAGAGAGAGAGAGACTTGAGAGAGGGAGAGGGGGTAGGATGGAGAGACTTGAGAGAGAGAGGGAGAGTAGATATAAAGACTCCCCCTCATACCTCATATTTCTCTAAATAATCTCCCTCCTACCCCATCACCCTCTTAGGCCTCTCTCACTCAATCACTCCCTTTATCTCTCTCCCATCTACCCTTAACCCTAAACCCTAAAACCTTATCCCTTAAAACCTACACCCTTAAACACTCTACCATCTACCCTTAACCCTCTACCCTCTATTTTTCTCCTACTCACTCACTCTTTATCTCTCTCTCAAGTCTCTCCCTCCTACCCCATCTCCCTCTCACATGTCTCTCTCCCACTCACTGACTCCTTTATCTCTCTCCCTTCTACCCTTAACCTTAACCCTCTACCCTCTACCCTAAACCCTCTTCCCTCTATCTCTCTCCCAGTCTCTCCCCCTCTCTCTCTCTCACTCAATCCATCTATCTCTCTCCCCTCTACCCTAAACCCTAAACCCTAAACCCTTAAACACTCTACCCTATACCCTTACCCCTCTACCCTATATCTCTCTCCCACTCCCTCTCCCTCCCTCTCCCAATTCTCTCCCTCCTACCCCCTCTCTCTCTCTCAAGTCTCTCTCTCTCACTCACTCCCTCTATCTATCTAACCTCTACTCTTAACCTAAATCCTTAACCCTTAAAACCTATGCCCTCTAACCTTTATATGTCTCCAACTCCCTCCCTCCCTCTCTCTCAAGTCTCACCCTCCTACCCCCTCTCCCTCTCTCAATTATATCTCTCACTCACTAACTCCTTCTATCTATCTCCACTCCAACCTTAACCCTCTACCCTATACCCTATACCCTATACCCTCTATCTCTCTCCCACTCCCTTCCTCTCTCTCACTCACTCCCTCTATCTCTCCTCTCTACCCTTAACCCTAAACCCTAAAACCTAAACCCTTAAACCCTCCACCCTCTACCTCTCTACCGTTCCCTCCATCTCTCTCTGTCTCTCTCAATTCTCTCCCTCCTACACCCTCTCCCTCTCTCAAGTCTCTCTCTCTCACTCCTATCTCTCTACCCTCTACCCTCTACCCTTAAACTCTCTACCATCTACCCTCTACCCTTAACCCTCCTTCCCTCTATCTCTCTTCCACTCTCTCACTCTCTCTCTCTACCCTCTCCCTCCTACCTCCTCTCCCTCTCTTAGGTATCTCTCTCTCTCAATCACTCCCTCTATCTCTCTCCCCTCTACCATTAACTATAAACACTAAACCCTAAACCTTTACCCCTTAAACACTAAACCCTTAAACCTTCTACCCTCTACCATTAACCCCCTCCCTCTATCTCTCTCCCACTCCCTTCCTCTCTCTCTCTCTCAAGTCTCTCCCTCCTACCCCCTCTCCCTCTCTCAGGTCTCTCTCTCTCTCTCTCTCTCACTCACTCCCTCTATCTCTCTCCCCTCTACATTATACATTGGGTCTTCAACCCCCATGTATCTCTATCCCTCCCTCATCTTCTCTACTTCTCTCTATCTCACTTATCCCTCCATATCTCCCTTCCTCCACCCCTCCCTCTCTTCCCTAATCCCTTAACCCTATACCCTCAACCCTTAAACCCTTAAACTCAAGAAAAATGTCTACCATAATTCCTTAACCCTCAACCCTCTACCATATATATTGGACCCTCAACCCTAATTTTTCAACATATACCCTCAAACCTATACCTCAAACTACATTCCCAATTTCACTGAATTGGCAAGCTAGGGTTGAGGGTTTAAGGGTTTAAGGGTTAAGGGTAGAGGGTAGAGGTTTAGGGTTAGAGGGGAGATAGATAGAAGGAATGAGTGAGTGAGATAATTGAGAGAGGGAGAGGGGGTAGGAGGGAGAGAAATGAGAGAGATATAGGGTAGAGGGTTAAAATTAGAGTGTTTCAGGTTTAAGGGTTTAGGGTTTAAGGGTTAAGGTTTTAGGGTAGAGGTTTGTGGGTAGAGATATAGAAGGAGTGAGTGATTTAGAGACTTGAGAGAGTGAGAGGGGGTAGGAGGGAGAAAATTGAGAGAGATAGAGGGTAGAGGGTTTTTGGTTTAAGGGTTTTAGGTTTAAGGGATTAGGTTTTAAGGGTTAAGGATTAAGGGTTTAGGGTTAAGGGTAGAGGGGAGAGAGATAGAGGGAGTGAGTGAGAGAGAGAGACCTAGGAGAGGGAGAGGGGGTGGGAGGTAGAGACTTGAGAGAGAGAGAGAAAGAGAGAGAGAGAGAGAGGGAGTGAGTGGGAGAGAGACTTGACATAGGGAGAGAGGGAGGGAGGGAGAAAATTGATAGAGATAGAGTGTAGAGGGTTAAGAGTAGAGGGTTTAAGGGTTTAGGGTTAAGGGTAGAGTGGAGAGAGATAAAGGAAGTGAGTGAGAGAGGGAGAGGGAGTGGGAGGTAGAGACTTGATAGAGAGAGAGAGACCAAGAGAGAGATGGATTAGTGGGAGAGAGATAAAGGGTAGAGAGAGAGAGAGTTCTCTAGTTAGGGTGGGAGAGAGACTTGATAAGATGGGGAGGGGTGGGAGGGAGAGACATGAGAGAGAGAGAGTGTGTTATATACTTAGGTTGGGAGGGAGAGACTTGAGAGAGGGGGTGGGGGTGGGAGGGATAGAGTTGAAAGGGAGGTAGAGATGGAGAGAGGGGGAAAGAGAGAGTTTTTTAGTTAGGTTGGGAGTGACAGAATTAAGAAAGGGAGAGGGGGTGGGAGAGGGAGACCAAAGAGAGAGAGAGATTTGGATTTCTCTAGTTAGGGTGGGAGGGAGAGACCTAGGAGAGGGAGAGGGTGTGTGAGAGAGAGACTTGAGAGATAGGGGAGAGAGAGAGACTTCTCTAGTTAGGGTGGGAGGGAGAGAGAAAGGTACATATAGGGACTATGAAACAAATAGAGAGAGAGAGAGATAGAGAGATAGAGATGGAGAGATACTGAGGGAGTGTGAGGGAGAAACCAAAGAGAGACTTGAGAGAGGGGGAGGTGGTGGGAGGGAGAGACTTGAGAGAGAGGTGGGGTAGGAGGGAGAGACTTGAGAGAGAGAGGGGCTGGGAGAGGGAGAGGGGATGGCAAAGAGAGACTTGAGATATAGGGGCTAGGAGGAAGAGAGAGAATCTCTAGTTAGGGTGGGAGGGAGAGACTTGAGAGAGGGAGAGGTGTTGGGAGAGGGAGAGGGGGTGGAAAAGAGAGACTTGAGATATAGGGGCTAAGAGGAAGAGAGAGAGATTATCTAGTTAGGGTGAGAGGGAGAGACTTGAGAAGGGAGAGGGGGTGGGAGGGAGAGAACTAGGAGAGAGGGAATGGGAGAGGTAGAGAGAGAGAGGGGGGGTGAGGGAGAGACCTTAGAGAGAGATAGAGAGTGTGTGTGTTCTCTAGTTAGGGTGGGAGGGAGATACTTGAGAAGAGTGGAAGGGGGTGGGAGGGAGAGACCTAAGCAATAGAGAGAGAGAGAGAGTCTGTGTGTGTGTGTGTTCTCTTATTAGGGTGGGAGGGAGAGACCTGAGAGAGGGAGAGGGGACCTAGGAGGGAGAGACCTAAGAGAGAGAGATAGAGGGAGTGAGAGATATACCTAAGTGAGAGAGAGGGGGTGGGATGGATATACCTGAGAGAGAGGGGGAGAGAGAGGGGGTTGGACCTAAATCCTAAGCCATAAACCACAAAGCCTAAACCTTAAATACTAAACCCTAAACCATAAACCATAAATCCTAAACCAAAGAGGCAAAGATGGGGGAGGGAGAGAGTGGGAGAGAGAGAGAGAGAGAAACACAAAGGGAAGGAGGAAGGTTGGGAGATTAAGAGAGAGGGAGAGAGGGAGAGGGAGAGTGAGAGGGAATGAGGGAGGGAGAGGTAGAGAGAAGTATATAGGGAAGGAGAGATAGAGAGGGGGGAGGAGGGAGGGAGAGAGATAGAGAGAATTGGAGAGGGGAGGAGGGAGGGAGAGAGGGAGAGAGAAGTGTGATAAAGAGAATGAGAGAGAGAGGAGGGAAGGAGGAAGGTAGAGAGATTGAGAGAGAGAAGAGGGAGGGTGAGAGATAGGAAGAGAGGGATAGGCTAGATAGAGAGAAGTAAAGAGGGAAGGTGGTTGGGATGAAGGAAGAGAGATAGAGTAGGGTGGGAGAGAGAGAGGTAGATAGGGATAGGTTAGATAGATTGAAGTAGAGAGGGAAGGTGGGTGGGAGGAAGGAAGAGAGAGGGGGGAGATAGAGAAAATTAGAGGAAAGGAGGGATGGAGAGAAGAGGAAAGGGAGGGATGGAGGGGGAGAGAGAGGCTAGATATATAGAAGTATAAAGGGAAGGAGAGAGTGTGAGAGAGAGGTCTAGAGAATAAGGGATAAAAAATGAGTGAGATAGAGAGAGAATGATGATATAATTTGTTGATTACTCAAATTTGACTAAGTCTGAAATTTTTGAGATTTTCCAAAAACTAGAATTTGCATTGTAACTCCTAGAGATCTGAAACCACTCTCAAACATTCTGCCTATATACATGAAATATAACTTAAAGTATAAGAAAGTAAACATCCATATGTAAATTTCAACTTATACTTAAATGTTTATTTCATGTATATAGTTTCCCTAAAAGATAATGAGAAGAAAGAGACAAGAAAATAAGAGGAATTTTTTTTCAATGATTTCCAAAATGCTTGAACTCAAAATGTGCGCATTTTTTGAACTCAAAATGTGTGTGTTTTTTGAAATTTAGACCATAACCTACTCACGTTATGAATTGGTAATGACCTATCTTAGGCTCGGTAGTTACCAAGCCATAATGTGAGCGTGTTTTATTATAACGTGCTCGCATTTTTTCTATTTCAGGATGAAAAAGTAAATTGTCCACAAATTGGCTACCCATTTCCATGCACCTGCCCATAGACCAAATTCTACATTTTTAGCTCTGGAAACTTACCAAGAGCAGAAGTGCAGACTAAGAGCCATAGAGTACACCTTCAAATATCTCAAAATCTAAAAGTGGACTAGGTCACCATTAGTGGCGACCTAGTCCCATTATATATGCATTTCTAGGTTTTCTATATATCTGAGTACCCTTTTGGTAGAAATAGGTTTCGATAGATTTTGACGGAAAAGGGACTAGAGTATGTGCAAGATCATGGTGGGCAAAAAAGTTGTGATATGTAAGTGATATGATGGCCCATGTGGCTGACGACTTTTTTTTTACCCAAAATTGATGAAATGAAAATAGTTTTTAATGGAGATTCTTAGCTTTCCACCAATATAAATTATGCTTTACTTTGAATTTAATAAATAATTATTATTCATTTTCTATTTGAATTAATACTAAAGTCTGGATTGATAGGTTGATTGAAAAAAATCTATAGCTTTCAAACGATATCATATTTTTTGAATCCGAAACATGTGTCGCATTCTATGCTTCGCATACAATAGGACTAAAAAATATATATTGAATTTATTGAAGTTTTGACCAAGTTAAGGTGGTCAGATATATGATTTTTTATATTTTTCAAAAGTTGTAGTAAAATATTCATAATTAATTATTTACTTAAAAAAAATTACAAAAAAAACATGCATCACATCAGGACATGAGTCCTCTAATTATATCTAAAATATAATAAAAAAATATAATCATTTTATTATGGTTAGGGTGGTCAAACAAAGACCTACTTCTTATTTTTTTTCCTAAAATTTAAGTACTACTGCATTGAGATTTCAAATTTTCACCAAATAGATTTTTTTTCAAGTAAACCTAGTAGTTTACAAACTACATTCAATTTTCTACAGATTCTATTATTACATTTTTTTGGAATAATATAGATATCTTATTCAAATTTTTACGTAAAGTTTCCTAACTCTGATTTTTTGAATTTTCATCGCCACTTAAGGGCCTATTTTTTCCACGATGATCCTTCACATACCCACTAGGTCACCCATAATGGCGTAAGTGTCCCAGTCAACTTCTACATCAGTCTTTCAAGATTCCAGACCTTCATGCCATCCCTGTGTAGCCTCTAGGTGCACACATTTTATATCCTTCATTTTTGTTTAGTTTAGTTTACATTTCTAGGTCATTTCATACATGTTTGCATATCATAATGTGTTTTCACATATCTTGCATTTTATAGGTATTACATTACTAGTTAGTTTTCTATTTTTAGTTTATTGCACTTATAAATCATAATTAAACACATTCACACACACCTCACATCAAACCCTAATCTTTGAATGTAACATTAGCATTTTGGCCCATCTTTCTTCTTTTAGGTGAGAAAACCCTAGAAGTGTAAGAAAGCGTTAAGGTGCCAAAATATTCGTTAGATTTTGGTGAACCCAACATTAGAATACCCTTTTCTCTGATTTGGATTTCTTTATCATCCTATATTTGCATTGCATTGCATTTTTCATTGTTTACTTTTCATTCTAGTGTTTTATAATTTTCATTAGTGAAAAGCTCATCTAGCTTGCATTTTTGCATTGCATATCATTCAAAATTATCAAAATTCTACATTTTTATTTTAGGTCTACATCATACAACCCCGACAACATCAAAATCAAACAAAAAAATAACTAGGTTGTGTTTTTGTAGCATGCATTTCATTAAATCTAGCTAAAATATATTAAAGGGACCTCATCCAAGACTCCCCTCACTATCACAACATGATGCAAAATTCCTTACAAAAAACTCCTATACCTTCTAATGTGCAAATAAATGACATAGCAGCTATGATTCAAGGCTTGAATGCTGACATTGTTTTCCACCAAAGTGAGCTCCCTCCTTTGGAAGTGCAAATACAAGTTGAAGCTTTCATGATTATATCTCAATACAAACACATAGGAATCAACAAAACCCTTGTTGATAATGGCTCTTATGTTAATGTGTGTAGTGTCAATCTCTTGGTTATGCTCCATATTGATAAATCAAGAATTCAACCTACCTCATTATCTATCAGTGTATTTGACAATGTAGGAAACAATTTTCTTGGTGTGATCACTATACCTCTTATAGTTGGAATGGACACATTGAAACAAAAATCCATGTTATACCTCATGAAATTTCATACAATCTTCTCTTAGGCAAGCCATGGATTTGTGCTATGAATGGAGTGCCTTCCATTCTTCAGCATAAGATGAAGTACATCTACAAAAAAAGTGTACACACTTGATGCTAATCCTGAGAAAACTAGTATCTTACAAATTGAGCAAAACCAATCCAAACCCTTCACCACTTTAATACCTAGCAAACAAGTGGAACCCATACAAAAAACATCCTTCACGGATGATTGGGGTTCCATGAAAATTGAAATGTAGTATTTTCCACACAAGACTCGGTCGATACTTTGAAATAACCCACCTCAACTACTTTAGACAAAGAAGCCAACAATGAACCCTCACCCAATCCAAAAGTGTTGAACAAGCTCTAGGGAAAAGGCTATGAGCTCATGAAACAACTTGGCTATAGTGGAAAAGGATGTGATGCTAGTGAAAAAGGTATCCACAACCCTTTCAAACCTCCTACGCAAACATCTAATCATGGTCTTAGATTTTATCCTTTCATTGAAATCACCAAACTTTCCTCCAATATCAACACCATCCCCAATCACCTTTCTCAACCAACCTTAGCAAGTTCTCCTTTGAACCCAACCAAGGAATCTTTGCTTATTGCCAATGTTATCTCACAACCCACTATTTATTTGGATTTTACAGACTCTTATAAGGGAGTATACAAAATCTCATAATTTATAGCACCTTGTGTATGTATGACATCCTATACTAAGCAAGACCATTCTTTATGACACAATAAAGGATCACCTTCTACCCTCGATCATGAAGGTATCTTGATGAGACTCCTCCAAGATCACTTGATCTCCCTTCCCCCACGAACTCGAAAGAAATGTAACCACAAAAATTCCTTTTGTGCTTACCACCAAGTTCATGGTCATCTCACTAATTAATGTAAGGCCTTGATTTGAAAAATCCAACATCTTAAGGAGCTTGGTTCTCTCCCAATATATGTGGGGGCACCTCATTCCTCTAATCAATATTGATTGTCACTCTACCTTGAATTTCATCAATCCTTTCAGCTCAATCTTGTCATGCACTAAGTGGGGGCAAAGGGTTAGCGATGCTTTTCCTCATATGTCACTTGTTGTTGTCTCTTTTTACTGCTCATTAACCTTTCATGAATATATAAGAGCAAGCTTCGGACATGGATGAAATTTCTTCAATTGACTTACATGTGACATACTCACCCTTTCATGACGCAACTTATTGGAAACATATGACTTGGAATAGGTCTTTTCAAACAAGCTCCCATGTCCTCCTCTTCTTCTTCTACTTTAAATCAATTACTCATAGTAATGGTGTTAACAACCACTTTAAAGTGAGGGAATACATCATCACTCACATTTCATTGTACTATTTTCCTTTTCTTGCAATTCCCTCTCTTGGAAACATTAGGTACAGTGTTTCCCACGATGAGACATTGCACTCATCCTCTCTTACAAACAAAATGAGTCCATTTTCACTTTCCCTCTCTTGGAAACATTATGCATGACATTCCTTAAGATGCGACATTGCACAAAGAAAGAAAATCCCCTTGAAACATTCCTTACACCATCATTACAAAATCACTTTCTTTTGTGGTGCCTTATTAAAGTTATCGGGAGGTATAACTTTTGTATGGTTTGAGCGGGAAGCCCAAGTGGTATGAATTTCCCCATAGCCACCTTTGTGTTTGTGTGAGTACATACCAACCGCGTGTATGTTTCTCACCCTTTTGGGCCTTCTCACTCGAAAAACAACCAAGAATTCACGTCACCCCAGAGTGAGTACACATCTTCATTTTGGACAAACTACCTAAATCTGATCCACAACTAGTTGGACAAATGATCGAAGCTTGATCCAACTTTTTACCTTTCTCTTCCTTCTAGTTTTTGTCATTGCATGATCATGTATCTCGTCTTGCTGTAATCATTCACCCTTGAATGTGTCTTTTGCACTGATTTCATTTTGACTTAGAATTTTCAATCTTGAGGGCTTGACCACCTCCTTGTTTTTTTTCATTCTTTGCTATCTCCTTTAGGCTACTTTAGTGTGATTTTGAAGTAAGTTAATCCTCTCGCTAAAGTGGGGGCTAAATATGTCACCAAAAAGTGTAGCCTTGAAACTTTTCACTCATTTGGGGCCTTTCCTATGGATTTTGGACTTCTTTTTACCCATTTTCCAAAGCTTGTGTCAAGGCTTTATAACATGTTGAAATATATTTTCACACTTTCCTAGGCTTATAATCACTAAATAAACCCTTTCTTATGCTATAATGACCCCTTAATGCACATACATGCCTTACTTTAGTTTGTTTTTTGAGACAATCCCAACAAACATCAATAACCACACGTTATTCCCTGAAAACCAATCAAAATTTTCCAAGTGGAATAGGTCACCACCTTGGGTGACCTAGTCCCATGTGGCATAAAATTCAAATTAAACTTAAAATTCTTTCAATATTTTGTCTCCTAAATGCTAAGTCGGAATGTATGGTGTTATTTTTGGGTAAATTAGGGTGTATCTTGTATAAATAAGGATTTTCTTCTCATTTTCAACCCTAATTCTTATATTATCATCTCTCCTTCTCCTCAATCACTCACCTCTCCTTCTCAAACAAGCTAGGGTTTGAGTATTCTAAGTCACCAAGACATCTCTCAAGAAGAATCCAAGGGTTGAGTCCTCCATTGTTGCAACTAAAGATAAAACATCATGGAAAGGCATTATCTCAATAATTTCATGTTTTATTACATTATTTCATCATTTGATTTGATTATTTAAAATGGGTTTGACCAAGGCAAAACCCTATACTCTGAAAATCAACATTTATTTCTCTCTTTGTGTGTTTGCATATTTAGGTATCTTTGAAGCTTGGAGATCATTCAAGAATGGATTAAAGACTTATTTATGGCATATCCTTGTTTATTAGGCCAAGAAGCTACACAAAAGGACACCTATAAAGCATATTCTACATTTTCGGGTCCAGAAACTTACCAGGAGAAGAAGTGTAGACCTAGAGCAACAAAGTACACCTTCAAATCTCCTGAAATATGAATTTGAACTAGGTTTCCATTTTTGGCAACCTAGTCCCACTGTATATGCATTTATGGGTTTTCTATAGATATGAGTACCCTTTTGGCATAAATGGGTTTCGATAGATTTTCATAGAAAAAGAACTAGGTCGCCTAGAATGGCATAAGTGTCCCAATCAACTTCTGCATTAGCTTTTCCAAGATTCTAGACCTTCGTTTGATCCCTTTTGTTTCCTTCATTTTTTTTTTAGTTTCTAGTTTACATTTGTAGGTCATTTCATACATGTTTGCATATCATAATGTGTTTTCACATATCTTGCATTTTCTAGGTTTTACATTACTAGTTAGTTTTCTATTTTTATTTTATTGCACTTAGACATCATAGTTAAACACATTCACACACACCTCACATCAAACCATAATATTTTAATGTAACATTATCATTTTGTCCCATCTTTCTCCTTTTAGGTGAAAAACCCTATAAGCATAAGAAAGCATTAAGGTGCCAATATATTCATTACAAAAATATGGCTTGTATAATTATAATTTGTCTACCTATGAGAATAATCTAAGGAAACAAATAAAAAATATTGACAATCATGTTAGTTATTTTCACAATATTTCTCCTACTTTTGATAAGGGTTTGGTGCAAGAGGATCATGAAAATCATAGTTTTTCTTGTCTCAATACCTCATCCACTTATGGAGAAGGTATCTTGGTGTTCGAGGATGCAATCATTGAGCATCATGAGAATATTTTTTTCTTCTCTTCTAATACCTCTCCTAATTGGAAATATATTGTAGCACAAGAGGATGACATCATTGATACATTTATTTAAAAAGACAATAAGATGGATTACATAGATGAAGATGCTAAAGTAACATTAGATATCGATAGAAGATTATCAATAAGTAGATAGCTTAGTTGAGGTTATGAATACATAATTGAATATTATGTCTCATCTAATTATTGGACAGCCTAAGTCACCTCTCATTATAGGACCTCCTATACCTCATGACCACATCCTAAAATTTACAAAACAACTCACTAGTAATTATGTGTCACAAAGACCAAGTTATCATGAAGATTCTCCCACATATAACACTATAAGTTGCAAGCAACCAAGACAAACTCCAACATCTATCCCATTTCCTAAACCATACCTTCAACCTACACCTAAGACTCCTTAGCATAGTGGTAAGGAGTATGATCTTATTGATCAACTTCATGGGATTTGATTCAAACATAACCTATTTACCATGGCATGCTTAAAAATAATTTTTATTTGAAAATTTGTTGT
Source organism: Sequoiadendron giganteum (assembly GCA_007115665.2). Taxonomy (NCBI): domain Eukaryota; kingdom Viridiplantae; phylum Streptophyta; class Pinopsida; order Cupressales; family Cupressaceae; genus Sequoiadendron; species Sequoiadendron giganteum. The sequence continues at coordinate 302,451,727 of CM021110.1, read as the reverse complement.
CCCTCATAGTACTCAACAAAATGATGTAGCAACTTTTCTTGAAGCTATTAATGAATCTAATTTGAATTTTTTTTTTTCATAAAATTGAATTAACCCCTTTATAAACACAAAATAATTGATTCCTTGATTATATTGGTTAATATCAACAAGAATAAGATTTAGCATACTCTTATTGACAATGTTTTAGGGCTTAATGTTTGCAATTTTTACCTTTCAGATAAAATTGGAGTGAACATGAATTTAATTCAATTAGTTTAGTTTTCTATCCATGGTTTTGACAATGTGTGAAGATAACTACTTGGTGTTATCACATTACCTATTGAAGTTGGTCCTATTGTGTTACAATCTCCCATATATGTCATGCCTGATATTTTTTCATATAATATTCTCTTGTGTAGACCATTGATTCATGAGATGAAAGGAGTGACTTCAATGCTTTATAATTTAATGAAATACACATAACAATAAGGTTTACATTATAAGATCCTAAATCTAAAGACTATTTACAAAATAAAATAGGAATGTTGAATCATTTAAGGACATTGATACCAACTTCAAAAGTGGAACCTCTAAAAAATGAACACAAAGATGAGTGTCTTTCACCTATGAAAAATTTGTTAGATTATGATTAGGGATCATTAGAATTCAGACCTATATTCATGGGAGAATACAATATTTCAGCACCAAAATAAGAAAAAAAAATACATTTTAATGATATCTACACAATCAATCACTGAATCATAAAAAAAATTCAATTACACAACTTCTAGCAATGAGGAAAATACAAAATACACATCCACTTATGATGAACCTGATTATAAAAACCCACGTTTTGTGAAATAAATGGAAGCCATCTATGAATAAGGTTATCAAATCTTGAAATGATTAGGTTATAATGGAAAGGGATGTGGTGTAAAATAATAAGGTTTTCATGTCCCTATAGAGCCAAACATGCAAGAAACAATAAGAGGTTTTGGTTATTTTCCTTCAGAAATCAAAAAGTGCATCAAGAAACCTTCTCTTAATATAGATATCATCATGTAAAACCCTATTAGGGAAAATACAAATAATGTTCATGATATTTATTTATCTTCAAACACATGTTTTTATGATGATTGGGCTTCATTATATTTTACACCCTCCTTTATACAAGAGTATAAAATCCTATAGTCTAAACCTAAAGAATCTTGTGTTGTATATATTTATACATCAACAAGTCCAAAAAACCTAAAAATAATTTATAGACTTGGAAAAAATATTTTTCTTCTTAGGAGCATGTAGATATGATCTCTTCATCTTAGTTGAAAGAATTTTATGGCCTTGGATACAAATTTCTTGCTAAAAATGGATATTTAATGCAAACATGGAACAAAATATTAAGAAACAAGTGAAGTATATACCATACTTTTCTGAAAAGGGTCTAGGTTTCCAACCTTCATCTCCATTGTCACCTAATGCTTTATCACCTACTACATGTATGATATCTTGAGGTAAAGTAATATATTCTAGTACTAAGCAATATAATATTTTGTCGAGGCTTCTCAAATCCCACTTCATATCTCTCCCTACAAAAACACAAAATAAACTTTATAAAAATAATAATTTTGTACATATCATCGAGTGCATGGTCATTCTACCAGTGAATATAAGGCCTCAAGTAATAAAATTAAATAACTTAAGGATTATGGTGCTCTTCCATGTGTTGATGCACCTAATTCCTTTGAGAAATATAGTGTATAAAAATGCATCCCTTTTACATTTTCACACTTTTTTGGGCCCTCCTAGTTTAATTTAGACTTAATTATGCCCTATTTTAGTTTTGTAAATTGTACCCCTTTACACTTTCACACTTATTTTGGGCTCCTTTAATTAATTGAGCTTAATTTTTCATTAATTGGCCCCTTTAATTCATTTTCCAAGCCTATTTATTATATTTTCTAAAGAGGGAATCTAACATTTAATTCCTTAACATAACACTTCTCATTGAGTAATGTGTTTCCTAGGTTTAGGGACCTAACACCCTTTCAACCATGGGTGAATGGGTCCTCCCTTAGACCTAGGATCTATATTTAAATTATGTTTCAAGCAATATTTGAACATATTCAAATCTATATTCAGATGTCAGCTTGTGATATTTGAATTTCAAAAAATTAAGGATACATATCTATAAATATAACGTTATTTCATCATTTCGAATCCTAGAAAATAAATTCAATAACCTAGAAAGTTTATGATATTTCAAGAGAAATTCAAGGTATTTAAAGCCTGATTTATTGAAGACTTATTGTAGCATTCAAGATCTAATTGTCATGTCCAAATTTTCTTACATTATGCATGTTATTGGAGCTAATATGATGATGTAGGTTTCATGATCCATTCAAGAATTCAAAGCATTATTTGAAGCAAGATCCAAGGTTCAAGATCCACATCTATTAAAGCCATTTCATGCAAGTTGTACATATATATTACAAGGTTTATGAAAGCCTTTTTTGAGTGGTAAAATTGCTTTGTTCATTCTTCATTCCATCTTGCATTTTTTCATTCATTTTAAGGTTTGATTACCCAAATGGGGTTCGACCAAGGAAAAATATCATTCACCAAAAAAATAAATTCCCTCTTGATTTGTGTTTGCAAACTTAAGTGGAAGAAATATTCAAGTTCACTTGAAGAGAAAAATTGAAGAACTTGTCAAATTTGTAAAAAGTTGTCAAAGTTGTCATCTTCTCACAGAAACTCATCTATAAAATTTATTTTTGGCTTCTCGAACCTAAAACTCGGAAAAATTTGAAGACTCGGATCTGTAAAAGAGGCTCCTAAAATTTGCATAAAAACCCTAACTCAGGACCCATTCTCCCTTGGGTGAATGAGTCCCATATTCACTTTAGAAACTAACTTTTGGTGACTAGTACACATGCTTCTACCCTTCTTTTATCTACATTATATTTTCTGGTATTGTCATTATTGTGCTTAATCTTGTTGTTCCAAGTGTTAGATTTCATTTTGTTGTTGATTTACTATTTTTAATTTTTCTCCTTCAAGTGTTCTTTGACTAGGACCCCCATCTTGACACAAAAAGGAAATCTATAGACTCACACCTTGAGTTGACTCACCTAAGGGTTTTAAGACAATTCTTTGTGTGCATATAATTTATTAATGAAATTTTGAATATAGGTTCATCATAACCCCAATTTCCCCTTTCATGTTGATGCACCTATTTTTCTTCTTTTCATTTTGGTGAACTTGAATTTTGAGCTTTTTTCTTTCTAATTTTAGAGTCCATTTTCACCCTATATATAGATCTTACATTCACTTGCATTGTATTACATTTAATTAAATCTAATTTAGGGTTGTTTCACTTGAATTAGTTTGCATCTCATTTAAGGTTTTAGGATTGCATTTTTTACATTCTTTAAATATGAAAAATATAAAAAATTAGCCATTTTGTAAACCATTTACATAACATTGCATCATCATTCTCTTACATTTGAAAATTGAATCAAAATTTCACATCAAATTAGATCTATTAGGTTGTCATTTATTATATTTTACATTTGCATTCAAGCTTAATTTCACAAAAATCTAAAAGTATTACTCAATGTCTGAAATCATAATCTAGAAACCACAAGAATCAACTCAAAAACCTATAAATTCAATTTCCAAAACCCTAGGCTAGGACCCATTCACCCAGGGGAAATGAGTCATTGATAAGGGTTGTTTTCTGAATTTCTAGACATTAAAACTTCTATTTTTGTATTCTATTTTGTTGTTTTTTGTTTTACTATTTTAGTTTGCAAAATGTCTATTACTTGGAATTGATCATATTAAGCTTCATTTGATAAATTTAATGCATTGTGTGAATTCAAAATTGCATTTACAAGACATCATTTTAAGGTTTTTACATAGCATAATCAGAAAATTATCTTGTTTGAAACCTAAAAATTGCTTTTACATATTTACATTGTACTTTACATCTTAGGTTATTTCATTTTGTTTCACCTTATATTAATGTTATGTGCATACCGTGTTTGTGGAACTTGTATAAGCTTCACAACTTTGTTTCCTATTAACTATACCATTGTGAGACGTAGTTTGGGACTCCTATCATCCTATGATTCACCATTTTCCATGGATCTTAGGTTTTCCAACTCTTTCACTCATTATACATTATTAGTAATCAACCCACTATGGATCATTGTATTCATACCTCATTTCCAATGACTTCCCTACACACAACTCATGTGAATGATGTTGAAACAATGACTACTAATGTCCCACAAGAAAACATAAAAAAGATCAATGAAGAATTGAAATTTTTGCATGACTTTGTGAGATCCAAACCTATTGTTTATAATGCCATTCCTCCTGTAGGGAACATATGAAAGATTCTTAAGCATGAACAAGGAATATTTTTTATATGTACCTTGTTCCATTTCATCAAGAACATTTTCCTCCTCATCAACTAGCTTTCGATACATTTCCCACACAGAAGAAAAAAGAAAACAATTTTTTGATCACATTACTACTCCTAATACATCCTTTCTTGAAAAAGGAAAGACCCTGAAGTTAGAAGATGTAGGGTATGTGTAGGATCATCATGGAAAATATAGGCCCTTAAGTGGCGATGAAAATTCAGAAAATTAGAGTTATGCAACTTGATGTAAAAATTAGAATAAGTTATACATATTATTTGAAAAATATGTAAGAATAGAATCTATAGCAGATTGAATGTAGTTTCTAAACTACAAGATTTATTTATTTTTAAAATTATTTGGTGAAAATTTGAAATTTCAATGCACTAGTACTTAAATTTGAGGGAAAACATAAAAATTAGGTGTATGTCTAACCACCGTAAACACAATAAAATGATAATATTTTTTTATGAGATTTTAGATATAAGTAGAGGACTCATGTCCCGATGTGATGCATATTTCTTTGTATTTTTTTTCCAAGTAAATAATCAATTTTGAATTTTTTATTACAACTTTTAAAAATATAAAAAACTCATATGTCTGACCACCTTAACTTGGTCAAAGCTTCATGAAATTCTTTTTTTAATCCTATAGTATACGAAGCATAGAATGTGACATGTTTTGGATTAAAAAAAGATGATATCATTTGAAAGCTATATTTGTTTTTCAATCAACCTATCAATCAGGGCTTTAGTCATAATTCAAATAGAAAATAAATAATAATTATTTATAAAATTCAAAGTGAAGCATAATTTATATTTGTGGAAATTTGAGAATCTCTTTTAAAAACCCTTTTCGTTTCATCAATTTTGGGTAAAAAAAATGTTGTCAACCACATGGGCCATCATATCACTTACATATCACCACTTTTTGGCCCATCGTGATCCTTCACATACCCTATAATTGATGACCAAACAATTATCAAACCAAAGAAGAATAAATTGAAAGTACACAAGCATTACAAATTTTAGAAATAAATGAAGTATGATCCTCCTGAATTCTTTGGTTACCTATTAAAGATATCCATGATTGAGAATGAAATTTACACTCTTTTATAGTGGGGATTAATCATGTTACCACCTAAACTTGAAAAATTAACAAAAAAGAAAAGAAATCAAAATGAACCCTAACTTACCTATCATATATTCTTTTGACATCACATCGATAATTGTCATGGATTATAGGAATTATTAAAGAAATTTAAATACCCTAGGGATCCAACTTGACTAAAATGTATGCACTTTTCTCCTTTTCATGCAATAGTTGTAGGATCATAGCATACTCACTATTGTATGTTTTACATTCATCACAAATAATTTTATTTATTGCAAGGAGCTCATTCTCATCACTTATCTTGGCTATTCCTTGTATTGCACTTATTGGGGAAAAGGGGTTAAATAGCCTTGTCCTATTTTGGCACTTGATGTTGTCCCTTTGGTTAGTTTTCAGCCTTCCACATGTACTAAACAAGATTGGGATGTGGATGAATTTCTATAGGTTGAATTGCATGTGCCTTACTAGTCTTTTCTTTATTTTTCCTTTCATGTTCTTTATGTGATTGCATGTGCTTAATGTGATCTTCCTGTACTATTTTATTTGATGTATCTCTCTTCATGTGCATTCCTCTATTTGTATCTACATTTTTTGTATGTCGTAAAAATTTATCATTCCTTTGTCTTGTGTTCTCCTTTTTTGGATGTCACAAGATGGTGATACATTTAGGTCTCTTCCATATTGAACCAAAATATTTTTCTTTGTTTTCACTCTTTATGTGTCATTCTTCTAGTTCTACTAGTATTTAGGGAATGATGATGTTTCTGAGCTTTATAACAACATTGTAACAAAGAAATACTTACCATGAATCTATAGAACCCTTATGTGTTTGGAATTTCCTATTATGGGTAATCCATCTTCATGATATACCTTCATTTAAAAACATATGACTTGGCCTAGGGCTTTTGAAATAAGCTCTCATGCCCTCTTTATTGTTAGCATTGATTAATTTATACTTTAAAATAAATTTCTCATAGCAATGGTGTTAGAAATATCGTTAAACTGGGTGCATGCATTGGCATTATTATTTTTCAAATTTGTGACATTCCATATGTTTCATTGTGTGATTTTCCTTCTACTTGTGATGCATCTTTTTCTTTGTGGTGCCATTGGGTTTGATGCCCTCTAAGAGCATGACATTTCTTATCATACAAGTTTCCTCTTAGTGGTTTTGTTATGCAATGCATTCCCTAAGTTGTGAATCTTTTATCCTTGAAATTTCCTCTCTTGGAGATATTAGGTGATTGGTAGAAAAATGGACACACAATGTCACTCTTTCTCCAAAAAATCACTCAATAATGTCTTAGAAGTCCTAATTGGATGACCATCAACCTCTCAAGGTAAGTCAATTCTCAACAAGGAGGACCTAGGATGGGGTTCTTTAAGCCTTTAGGGGTTCACCACCAAGAAAAATATTGGGAAAGACACTTTAACATTCAACTCACAAAACCTAGTAATGCAAGCTAAATAATGAAATTAAGTTGTACAACAAGTTAGGAAGCATGTACCTAGGAAGTCTAGAAATGTTATGAGGATTCTGAAAATGTAAATATGTCAAAAAGTGTAATGGAGGACTAAGATGCCCTTACTATTGTCCCAGCCCTGCTGCTATTTTTCAGGGCAGATGTAGAATCTTTGGATGCCAATATAGGATTTGAAGGAATATCCACAAAATACCCCTTGGAGGACTAAGACACCCTTATTATTGTCTTAGTCTCATTTGGAATTTTTGAGATCTTTGAATGTGGTCTTGAGCTCCAAGGTTTGCACTTGCCTCTTCTTATATTTGAGGTCCTGAATCTTCTAGATCTAGCCTGTAGGTGATTTTTCATGAAGATGACAACTTTGCACTCCAAATGATCTTGAAGCCTTCAACCTAGATCTGCAAACACAAACATACAAGAGAGGAAAAACGTGTTGATTGTTAGTAAATGGAGTTTTTCCTTGGTCAAACCCCTTTGTAGGTAATTAAATAAAATGATGAAATGAAGCAAGCAACATGAAATATGTAAGTGATATCACCTCGAATTATGTCTTGTGAGGAAAATCTGTAATCTACCATGTAGTGTCCATGAGGAATGTAGATCGTGGATCCTTGGATTTTATGTGAACAATGGTTGTAAATAGATCTTCAATGCTACATCCACAATCTTTGTTGAACAACATGAATGGATGCACCAAACCCTTGACATGATGCTTGAATATTGATGATGGCTCCAAATTCTTAATGAATTGCTCTTGAATGCTCTTGTGAACTCAATTTTTCTAGAATAGATTCTCTCACAACTTTCTTAGATTAAAATGGGTGAAGTGACCTCTATCTATGCTTAATATCATCAAATTACACCACACCAAGCCAAGATATGAATTCATTACGTAAAGGAGGCTAAATTCTACCAAGATTTGAAATTCAGTCCTGAAAATAGCTTAAGGGGGACTAAGACACCCTAGGTGGCATCTTAGTCCCAAGGCATGAAACATGGGGCACAAACACCAAAAAGGAGTGCAATTAAGATGCCTCAAAATCTAGGTCCTAAGACCATTGGGGGACAAAGATACCCTAGGTGGCATCTTAGTCTCAACCCAAAAATTAGGGGAACTCAAATAGAATCATCAAATTATCATTTATGCATTGGAGAATGTTGGGATTAGCCAGTATAATTCATAGTGCTTGTAGATGAAAAATAGGACCAATTAACACATAAATAGGGATTATAAATAAGTAAGGGCAAGCCCAAACAAGTTTTAAAATATAAGGGTATGCATTTTACTATACTACATTTAACCTCCAATTTAGTGAGAGGATGAACTTGCTTCAAACTCACACTAAAGTAACCAACCATGCAATCAAGAGGGGTTCAAATGTACAAATGTTAGTGAGATAGAATGATAATGACCAAGAGGGTGGCCAAGCCCCCAAGACTAAGATTCTATGTAACACCAACATAAGGAACATGCTTGCAGGTGATAGATGAAGCCATGACTAGATAAAAAACATACACCATCAGAGAGGGAAAAGGAAAAAGGTAAGAGGGAAAAATGCAATGGATCAAGCTTTGACTGGACGTCCAATGCAATGGACCAGTTCTAGGTTGTTTGTCCAAAAAGGTTTACAAGCAGAACACACTATCCACAATGTAAACAAAACACATTCTCACACGAGCTATTGAAGCTAGTTGCTCACTAGGTGAGCCCCAAGGATCCATATCAAATCCATACATCCATGACTATGATAAGGAGAAAAATAAAATGCATGCTCACAAGGTCTAGTGAAGCTAGTTTCTCACTAGGTGATCCACAAGGGACCATATCGAATCCATAGCTTGATGACTTTAATAAGGTACAAAAATGCAATAGGAAAGAGGGATGTTTAAAGGAATTTTTCAAGCTTAGTTCATGCAAGGTCTCTTAGTGAACATTGTGCTTTATGTCTACAAGAGAGGACAAGTCAAATAAATATCGTGCTCTTAGAGGAAATCAAACCCAATGATGCCACCAAGAAAAAGATGCATCACAACAAGAAAGAAAATCACACAATGAAACACGAGTATCAATGTATGCCCCAACTTTAAAGAGGTTTCTAACACCATTGATGTGAGAAATTTATTTAAAGTAGAAGAAGACATGAGAGCTTACTCAGAAACCCCTATGCCAAATCATATGTTTCTAATATGCTATGTCATGAGAAGGGAAGGGGTTTCCCTCAAAATGCATAACTCAGTATGTCACATGCAAGGCAACTTATGACATGTCATCCACATCCCAAGATTGCTCTAATATTTACATGAAAGGTGGTCACCTAGCCAAAAGAGGTGACAAGTGACAAATGAGGACAAGGATTCCTAACCCCTTGCCCCCACTTAGTGCAGGGCAAGGATGAGCTGGAATGATTAATGAGAAACATGCTAGAGTGAAAATCAGTATCAATTGGAGGAAAAAGGTGATTCAACATAAGGAAGAGTACCACAATCCTTAGGATGTTTAATTTTATCACACAAAGCCTTACATTCATTATTGGCATGACCATGAACTCTATTATATGCACAAAATAAACTCTTGTAGTATTTATTTCGTGTTCTTGTGGGGAGATATAGCAAATGATCTCAGAGGAGTCTCAACAATATATTTTCTTGATCAAAAGTAGGAGATGTTGCTTTATTTTGCGACAAAGATATCTCTTGCTTAGTACAAGATGTCATCCTTACACAAGACTCTTTAGATTGTGAGATTGTGTTCTCTTCTTTAGAGAAGGGTGTAAAATCTAATGAATACCAATCATTAGTGCTTTTTGTGATGAAATTGATGTTAAGAGAGGACTTCTTTATTTCCCTCAAATGATAACAATCAAGACCACTAGTGTCGATGTTAAGTGAATTCTTTTTTATTTATGTCAAAGGACAATAACCAAGACCATTAGTTGTTTCTTGCATGTTAGGTTCGAGAGGGACATGGATACCTTGTTCTCTAGCACCACATCATTTTTCACTATATCCAAGTTGTTTCATAAGCTCATAACCTTTTTCATAAAGCTTTTTCATTTTTTTAGAATTTAGAGGTTGTTGATAGTCAATTTCATCAAAGTTTTTTATGTATGTTGTCCTTTCTTCTAAAGTGGTTGAGGTGGATGCTTTAGAAGGGTCTTCTTTTTCCTTTCCATTTTTAGAGTCTTTTGTTGTGATATTATATTCTCCCATGAATTTAGGTGTGAAATCTAAGGAACCCCAATCATCTTCTAATAGCTTCATGACTTCTTCAATGTGTTTTTCTTTGTTTTTCTATTGCACAGGCTCCACTTGTGTAGTTGGTGTTAATGTTTTCAAGGGGTTCACTTTATTTTTCTCAAGTTGTAAGACACTATAAGGATCATGATCAACATCAAGTGTGTGCACTTTTTTTATTGTAGATGTATTTCATTTTATGATGAAAAGTGGAAGACACCCCATTCATTGCATGAACCCACTGTCTTCCTAAAAGAAGATTATATGAAAGATCATCAAGAATAACATGGATTAGGATTTGTAATGCGCCCTTTTCAGCTTTAATAGGTAAAGTGATTACACCAAGCAGTTGTTTTCACACATTATCAAAGTCATCAATAGAGAAAGAGATGGGTTGGATTTTTTATTTATCAACACCAAGCTTATCCAAAAGGTTTACAGTACACACATTTAAGGCTGATACATTGTTAAAAATGGTATTTTTTATCCTTGTCATATTGTATTGAGCTATGATCATGAAAGCATTATTTTTTTTTGCACTTCCAAAGGAGGGAGCTCACTTCGGTGGAAAACAATTTCAGCATTTATTCCTTGAATCATGGCTACTATGTCACTTAGGTTTGCACTAGAGGGGACTACAAATTGTTGCAAGGTTGTTTGCAACATAGTGTGATAATTAGGTGAGTTTTGAATTAAGTCCTACATGGATATCTTAGCAGGAGTATTCTTAAGTTGTTCAACAAGATCATACTCCTTCAAACTATGTGAAGTTAAACGGGGAGCACTAGGAAAAATAATATTAGGCAATGGGAGGTGTTGCCACCTTCAAATTTTCAAATTTAAAGTGCCCATGTTTAAAAAATTGTCTTTACACTAAAAAGTGCACCTATAAAATCTGTCTAGGTGAGCTACTTTCTCGGTTAATATCTTGCACCTCAGGATGAATTTTTCCAAGATTTTTGTTACAATAAATTCTTGGGTCAAATGGTAATGCGCATACTCAAATTCAAGCTCCCAGGTTGAGTTTTGATGGGTCATTTAACTATTTTCTGTCTGCAACCAAGTCAAAATGGGTGTTCCAAAAAGCTTCAAATTTTGTATTTTTAAGGGAAACCCATTTCTCAATTTGGTCCAAAACATCTCCAACTCCATTTTCATCAAAAATGGAGGTCATCTGATGCATTAATTTAATGTATTATAGTTGTGGCAAAGGCATCTAGCAGGTCAGATTACAGAGGTCCTAAAAATCTTCGACAATGAAAGTTTTGAGCAAATGGATTTTTCATAAATAATTGATTAGGATTGATCATAGAAAATCATGGCTCCAAATGGTCTTGTTTGTGAGCAGCAAATTTTCATCATTTTGCTAGCAAAAAAAATAGTTTTCCCCTTTGCAACTTTCAAAATTTTCAAGATTTAAGGCATTTTCAATGTTTTAAATGTTGGGGGAGGACTTGAAATACATTTTTTAATGTTTTATGATGAAATTGAAGTTGGAATTTTTCACAAAAAGTCTTTGCCCGCCAACCCGTGAGTGTAAAGAGATGGGTTTTGAGAAGGGTGCGGGTTGGCGGGGAAGCCATTTTTTGGCTGTTTTGAGGCCTCCCAAGGCTTGTTTATGGATTGAATAAGTGTTCTATCCATATTTGAACACTTAGGGGAGGTTTTGGAGCATTCAAATTGTAGAAATTAGCTAATATGATGCTCTAAAATGCTCATAAATTGCTTTACACGCCCAACCGCAACAAAAAATGACTTGCATGATTGCAAATCCATTTGCAACCATTTCTCACATCTTGGGAATGATTTAAATGTTGTTTGAAACATTTTCAAAATTCCATTCACCATAAAAATGACCTAGCATTTGATTTCCTAATCTGCAACAACTTTCATCATGCAAGAAACACTCAAATGTAAATTTAATCTTTTTGCATGGAGTATGATCTTTTGGGTAAAACTTGTGGAATGCAAGCTTTTAATTTGTTGTAACTTGCAATAATTTTCTCCCTGTGCTGAAATTCATGCAACTGGAGCTTGAAGAAACATACACACTTATGGTGGCTTCGGGAAAAGTATTTGACAAAATATAAAATGAAACAGAGGTTCTGATGGTGAAGCATTTTCTTTGGAATATGTTTTAAAGTGTGAGATTTAAAAATCAGAGGAAGAAATGAAGGCTCTATGGACCAAAATGCTTGGCTAAATTGCAAGTTAAATGAAAATTTTAATTGCTAGCACTAAATGGGTTTTTACACAAAAAGTGAAATTTTTCAATTGCAAGGTGAAATTGCAGCAGTAAATGAATTTTTATAGGAAATGTAAAAGGATGCACAAGATTTACAAGTAAAGACAAAGAAGATGGAAAATGAAGAATAAAGATGCATTTTCTAAATGTCATTTTGTTGCAAAATTAAGGGAGTTGAAGGTGTCATGTGTCAACTATAGATTCCTTTTAAGGCTTGCTCTTGCTCTTGTTATTGTCTTTCTTTTTCATTTTGTAGAGGTTTTGGAACTTCTGTATGGGCTGGGTAGATAGAGAAATGTTGAGTATGAGTTGTAAATGGAGTATGTAAACTTGTACTAGTTGGGTTTTATGAGCAGATGTTAGCCAATTTGTGCAACAATAAACTACTATTCGTGAAGTTCTCTCCAGATTTGTATGTTTTTAATTATATGAATTCAATCTATCAAAGATGCTTTGAATTTGTCATTGCAACTTTCCTGTGATTGTGTTATTTGGCCATGGTTCTCTTTCAAGTAAAGAGTTAAATTAATTTGATCAAATAACTGTAATTTTGAGTGAACAGGTGAGGTTGCTAAGTAGAAATTGATGAAAACATGAGTGGGTTTGTTAATGTAAGGCATTAATGTTTTAAAAAATCCATTGGTTGAACTTAGTTTTCTAATAGGATATTTGTTATATTTTATATTTGACTCCATGGCCCATGATTAAGTACTGGTCTATCAAAAAGCCTAAGGGATTTTCAGAAACAATACAAATCATTTAAAATCTCAATGAATCTTTTCTTTTTTGTTTAAGTTATTCTGTTCTTTATATCTTCATGGAGTTTGAAAGAATGTAGAGGCTGAATTTGAGAGAATTTTGTCTATTAAACCTCTATATGTTTGAGATGGAGATATTTAAGTTATTTGTTCTCAACAATGTTCAATGCAAATGGGGTTATGCCTGAACTAGGTATAATATAAAATGCCCATCACTCATATACCTGAGAACTGTCCACTTTCATAGGTTTGTTATTTGATGTTTGACACAAGTTTATCATACATTCAAGCCTACAATTAGGAGCACCCTCCTGAGTTTTGTGGAGCTCAAAGTGCAGAAGGCTTTCATAGCCTTGTTCGTTAGCTTTTATTGTCTTAAATTTGTTGATAGTGTTGATTCATTTTCTTAAGTCTTTAATCCCATCACTTAGGTGTAATGTTTCTCCTTGGGATTGAAGGTTGCAAGAAAAATAACCAACAAATTGGCGACTCTGTTGGGGAGAGCTTTGAATCTCCAATTGCAGATTGTCTTAGCACAGAGTCATATTATTTGTTGATGTGATGTTTTGGGTCATATTATCCAAGAACCTGCATACTTGAAGGAGATTGCTGCAATGTTTCTAATGTATTATTGAAGTTTGGTGCTCTTCTGGTGGAGAGAACTCAAAAATACATATATATTGGAAGAATCTTTCTACTACTTGAAGATTTTTCCCTCTTTCAAAGAGGTGGCCACTCTACATAATTTTCTACATCATCAAAAGAGTTGTTTGCAGTAGTTCTCAGGTATTTTACTATTGTAATATTTTTGTATGAAGGTTTTCAAGAAAAACTTCTAGTTAATACTAACCCTTATTCAATATTTTAAGATACTAGTAGAAAGGGAAATGAGAAAGCACAACAACACAATAGGAAATTAGCGCTAACTTTTGTGCTAGATTTTAGTGTATTTGAGCTCATGAATTGAACAATTTGTTTGGTGCTCAACTCGACACAAACAAGCATAGTAAGTTCGGTGTTAATTTTTGTGCCAATGTTCCCGCCAAATTTGTCGCCAGATTTACCATTGCCTTTAGTGCCAGAAAATCATAGCATCCCCGTTAGCACCTAAAATAGCATCGGGAAGCAACATCAGAAATTGTGCCAAAATAGGTGCCCAATTTGGCTTCCGGTTTTGCTTCCATGTCTACTCCCATTTTTGCTTCTAGTTTTTCTTCCAGTTTTACTTTTGATTTTGCTTCCAAGTTTGCTTCCAAGTTTGCTTCGAGTTTTGCTTCCAGATTTGCTTCCGGGTTTCCTTCTAGTTCTGCTTCTGGTTTTTCTTCCAAGTTTTCTTCCGATTTTGCTTCCAGTTTTGCTTCTAGTTTTTCTTCTAGTTTTGCTTCTGATTTTGCTTCCAAGTTTTCTTCCAGTTTTGCTTCAAGTTTTGCTTCAAGCTTTGCTTCTAGTTTTGCTTCCAAGTTTGCTTCTGATTTTGTTTCCCTTTTTGCTTCCATATTTTCTTCTGGTTTTACTTCTAGTTGTGCTTCCATGTTTGCTTTCGTTTTTGCTTCCAGTTTTTCTTCCAACTTTGCTTCCAACTTTGCTTCCAACTTTGCTTCAACATTTGCTTCCAATTTTTCTTTCGAGTTTTCTTCCATTTTTTCTTCCAAGATTGCTTTTGGTTTTGCATCCAAGATTGCTTGTAGTTTGGCTTCCATTGTTGCTTCCTTTTTTTCTTCTAAAAATTCTTCTTTTTTTGCTTTCATTTATTAATTTAATGTGTTTTATTTCAATTTAATTAGTTAAATATATTGTGCCTCTTAAATAAGTCATATGATTATAGAGTAAGTAATTTAATTATTTAACTGATATGATTAAATAAAAATATATTTATTGTAACATGATCATCATCTATAATTGAAACAAGTGTGTCAAATATCTATAATTTAATTGAATTTGACAACATCCATCCTAAGTAGTAAATTAAAATCATCATCCTTAATAAATATCCATCCAAAAATCATTGACTACTTTCAATATATATAGATTGACAAGTCAATACTGATAAGATCATCATCATATATAACTAAAATAAGTGAAAGTCAAATATGCTAGTACATAAAAAACATGTAAAAATGATACATGTCCAATAGTCGACATAAGTGAAAATGATACATGTACAAATGATATAAACAAAATTGATAAATTATGTAAGTCAAATTGCTACAAGTCAAGATGATACATGTCCAAATGATATAGTGAAAATGATACATGTCAATATGATACAACTCAACAATATAGTATTGGAGGTCATGAAAATGATACATATTATAATAACCATGAAAAGAGTCATCATAATGATATATCAGCAATTATCCATGATGTAGTCTATATGATCATGAATGCCACTGGTTATTATCACCAACTGTCTCATCATCATCATCACCATCATCATCATCATCATCATCATCATCATCATCATCATCATCATCATCATCATCATCATCATCGTCGTCGTCATCGTCATCGTCGTCGTCATCGTCATCTTCGTCGTTGTCATCATCATCATCATTGTCATTGTCCTCGACGTCTTCTATATCTATGTCATCATCATCCTCTACCATGTGATCTATATCATGTTGAGAATCATCTTGATCTTCTAGAAGACCTATTTTCTACAAAAAAATATTTAAAATGATGAGTTATTATTTATTTCATGTAATAATTTATTTTTCTATTATAAATCTAATATTACAACATATGAGACAAAACCATAATCATATTACATAATATCAAAGTGCACATACCATAATAAAATTTCAAAAAAGTTACAGCTAATACTGGTGAGTCAGGAGAAACATCAACTTTAAAAAACAAATCCAATTAGACTATCAAACTTGTGGATCAGGCCAACATTTGGTGGAAGAGGAAGAAAGATGACTGGAACTCTGGAGGCCCACCATAATGGATTTCAGTATTCAACCATGACAACAAAAGAGAGAGCTAATATCATGTATCAAAACATTAAGCATGCATTCTTCCAGCTAATAGAGAAGGAGATGATTACTTTGCTTCATCTTCATTTGCATAACCATATCATGGTGTGGGAACCAAGAAGACCAAGGATTTCCACTTTTATGTGGAGGCAATGGATGTGGTCCAAACTTTAGGAGGGGCAAGGAGGTCAATGTATGATCCTAATGAAATTGAGGAAGAACAACAAGAGAGGGATAGGAAAAATAAAATCAATACAAAGTTTCAAGGATTTGTCAAGCAAGCAAGAGAGCTATGGGAGCAACCTCATCTAAAATATTTTGAACTAGAGTTTGATATACCATTTAGAGAGCTTGGTTTTCATGGATTTCCTTTCAAAGCCTCCGCTTTTATTTTTCCTACGGTAAACTATTTGGTAGAGTTGGTGGAATTACCTTTCTTAGTAATCACTAGTATTAGTGAGATTGAGATTGTTAACCTATAGAGAGTAGGACTTGGGCAAGGCATTTGATATAATGGCTATTGTTTTCAAAGACTTCACATAGGATGTACTCCGCATTGACACCATTCCTCAATCTTCACTTGATGGCATCAAGGAATGGTTAAACTGCATGGATATAAAGTATTATTAAAGTAGAATGAACTTGAACTGGCAACCAATTTTGAAGAGTATTACTGATGATCCAAATAAATTTATTGAAGATGTTAGTTGGGAATTTTTGAATATGGAAGCTAGTGATTTTGATTTTGATAATTCAGAAGAGTCAGATCAAGTATATGAACCCTCTAATGTAGAAGAGGAATCAGAATCAGATTTCATGTAACCACCATCAAGAGTGTTACAAGCCAACAAGATGGAGGGAATTCTTATATAAGGATAATTTTCAATGTTGCAAGTACCGAATTTAATGCCAACCACAATGGCAACAATGAAATTCCCTAGTAGTATTTATCTTAAGGAAATTTCCTTTAGATGCAAGGATTCAAAGCACATCAACCATGTGGTACAAATGATTAAATCCCAGAGATGATCTTTAGCAATGAAATAGTTTGAAAAGGAAGAGAGAGATACACTGGTGACTCGAGAGAAACTTCAACTTTCAAAAACAAATCCGATTAGGCTGGGGGATGTGTGGATCAAGCAAACATTTGGTGGAAGAGGACGAAAGATAACTAGAAATCTAAAGGCCCACCATAATGGATTTTTGTATTCAACCATGAGAGAAAAAGAGAGAGTTGATATCATGTATCAGAACATTAAGCATGCATTCTTCCAGCCAATGTAGAAGGATATGCTTACTTTTCTTCAATTTCATTTGCATAACCATATCATGGCATGGGAACCAAGAAGACAAAGGATGTCCAGTTTTATGTGGAGGTAATGGATGTGGTCCAAACTTTAGGAGGAGTGATCCTGATGTCTGCCAAGAGGCATAAAGTCAGATGAATTAAGTTCACTTACATGTCTAGCAAATTTTACTTCCAATTTTTATGACTGTTTTTCTTGACTATCAGAATTTACTTACAAATTTGAATTTTTTTTCTGGTCATTTTCATGAGGATATATTCAGCCAATGTGTAAGAACCTTTGGTTTCTATCACAAGAATAGGCGCATTACAAGAATTATGACTATCTATGGTCTAGAGCTATGTCATCTCACATATTGGATCTTCTATTTCAATGTTTTCTATGGCCTTCTCTATTTGAGGTAGCACTTGACAATCCTACCTCCTTTCCCTAGCTAAGAAGTGGATTTGAATTTGGAAATACTATAGTTTAAAACTAGCTATGGTTTAAGGAGAGCTATTATAGCTTTTTTGATGACTCCGTCAATCTTCAAAAAGAACTTAGATGCATGGACTGAAATGCAAGATTTCAAACTTAGATTTGAATGTGCATAATTGGATTGATTATGGATTTCACAGGCAATTATCTTTACATTTATATTCTAGATTTTCAATATGTGTAATAGTGACCACATCCTTATCAATTTTGGATACCCTTATTCAGAATGCCTTGGTCTTTGGACTGAATACAATTTTGTGCATTGTTAATCCATATTTGTAACATGTAGGATATATATGGGGTACAACATATAGAAATTTAGTACAGTCATCCAAGGAAAACTTACAAATGGTGTATCAAGAACAACAGAAAATGAATTTATTAGGGTTAATGCTTTCTTCCCCCATGCTGCTGATATTTTCCCAAAACATGTTTTTTTAATTGATTCAGCACATCTCAAAATTCAATGTATTGATTAATGTTTGTTATTCATTTCAGTTGTTTATGAAAATGATGCATATATGTTAAATTTATCAGTGTTGTTACTTTGGTAGTTTGACTTCTATCACAACCAGCCATTAGGCCATTGTGTGTGGGAGCACATTTGTGTTTTTAGTTAGCTTTTTTGGATAGTTGTACTAGGTGTTGAGGACATTCCAATTATCTTTTGAATGTTAAGAAGTCAGAGTTTCAAGGATCTGTCAAGTGAGTAAGAGAGCTACGGGAGTAGCCTCATCTAAAATATTTTGAACTAGAGTTTGATATACCATTTAGAGAGCTTGGTTTTAATGGAGTTCCTTTCAAAGCCTCTTCTTTTATTGTTCCTACAGTAAACTATTTAGTGGACTTGGTGGAATTACCTTTCTTAGTAATTGCTATTAGTGAGATTGATAATTGTTAACCTTGAGAGAGTAGGACTTGGGAAAAAGGCATTTGATATGGCTATTGTTTTCAAATAATTCAAGTGGGATGTACTCTGCATGTATGACATTGCTCAATCTTTGCTTGATGGCATCAAGGAATGGTTGAACTCCATGGATATAAATTATTATGAAATTAGAATGAACTTGAAATAGTGGCTAGTTTTGAAGACTACTACTAATGATCTAGATAAATTTATTGAATATGGAAGCTAGTGATTCTAATTCTGATAATTCAGAAGAGTCAGATCAAGGATACAAACCCTCTACTGTAGAAGAGGAATTAGAATCAAATGAGGAAGGTTCAAAAGATGAATCTAGTCTTGTGGAGTCAGATGAGGACAAAGAAGAAGAAGAAGATTCTGAAGAGGAGGAAGGTAAAACATGGGATGAATTCTGATAGTGAATATCATGGAAGGTAGCAATGAAATGTAAAAGCTATAGGGAAGTCTCGGACACCTAATATTAGAGATTCAAGAGGAATGCCTTCCAAGAGGCATAAATTCAGATGAATTCAGTTCATCCACATCCTTCTACTATTTATTCATGCACATAAATAGTCATCTTGTAATCATAAGATTGGAGCTCTATTTACTCATCCTACGCATCAATAAACAACTCAACATAAGAGATGAAAATTGACATATTAACACAACAATATCCAACTATGTTATTGAAACTAAACTATTGATACCTCATTCTCCATCCAGATTACAAAATTGTTCAACTTTTTTGTTTTGTAACATATTCTTTTCAAATTGCTTTGGATTGTGGCCATATTTCTGCTCCTGTCAAAACATGGCACATGGACTAGTTAAACTAATTAATATGCAATCATTTATGTTTTCCAAGGAAATAAAAAATATATATCATTTAACATATTAAATATACTTACAAATGTACAAATCAAGGCTTGTAAACCTTTCTGGCCACTGTGATATGTGGCACAAATTTTCTCAAGCCTAGCCTTGGAGACCTTGTCCTGAAACATATACTAATTCAATTTAACTATGCACAAATAAAATTTAAATATTGTTTAATAAATTTGATATAATCTTATGAGAAAATTCAAATACCTACATACTCTCCTCACCGGACTTCCTTCATGCATCGGACTTCTCATATGATTTTACAAGCTCTTTCCATACTTTCACACTTACATCAATTGGCCTTCTTCTTTGCCTTAGCTCAAGAGAGATTTTTTTAATCTTCTTTGTTTGGTTGCACTCAAATCTCTTGTAGTTTTGAAACATTTGTAGCTTTATCTTCTTTACAGACCAACCTGTGCCAAATTCAGTCTCCATGTCATGGATAACTGCTTTTTAAGTTGCATGGGTATCTATGAGAATGGAAAATGTATATAGTCTTTGAATCGTTGAAGGCATGATTCCTTCAACCTATTCACAATTTTTTTCCCAGCATTTGTCATTTAGACTTCTCCTGAAACCACCTCGTATTTTATCTTCATATTGTAGCTACCAACGCAAGATTGATAACATTGCATGGTGGAAGAAGTCTGCATCCTGGGAGTTTTTGGGACATTGGAAGTCTCTCTTCCCTATTCCACATTCTTAGAGTTTACTATCACTGATTTCCTCCTGGATATTTTCCTTGATCTAGGATTGGATGGGGAATCAATTGATTCCCTTTCACACAATTGATTTGTTTGCAATGTTTGAGGGGCACTACCAAATTATTTTTCTATGTATCTAGCAAGTGTTTTCCAGTCCACATTAACTAATTTTTTGACTACCTCTTCACCCAATATGGAAGCCAATTCCTCTTTATCATTGTCAGTCTCATGTACCTATATATATATATATATATTATATTTCTTTTTTTAAATTTAGAAATAATAAACTAAAAAATATAATTCCTCTTTATCTTTGTCAGTCTCGTGTCCCTATATATATATATATATATATTTTTAATTATATTTCTTCTTTTAAATTTAAAAAATAAAAAGTAAAAAGTAGAATTCAAAGAAATAATGGAAAAATTTACAAATCTATAAAGTGATAATGAATTACCTCATTGTGGCCAGAGTCTACTGACAATGCTCACTTCCTTCTATTGCTTGAAATTTTGAGGTGACCTAGGGAAAATTTATTTTGTCCAGTCTATGGATCCAAACGAAGTACACACTATTAGGTATGAAAGTTTTGTTTTTTTGGAAAATATGTTCACTAGGTTTTCTTAGTGTTGATAACCTAGGGAAAATATGTTCACTGGGTTTTCTTAGTGTTGATAAACTTATCATGAAAACTCTTTCATAATGCAATCTTGCATGAATTTTTCATGGCATCGATGACTATTGCGCGACTGGGAAAAACCAAGCGATTTCTACATTTATTTTCAGCAGTTGCTTAGCAGTGGCCGACCCAATTCCTAGATTTGCCAAGCAGTTCACTATTTCCTTGATACCTAGGTTAGGGAAAGAATACAGAGGCATCCTGGCTTCATGCTATAATATTTTGAGCCAAAGCTCAAATGGGTAGGGTAATATTTTTTGTTGGTTTCTCAAAGGTTTTACAATTTATAATGATGGGACAATTTAGAGGTTGACTGGATAGATTAGGCCACTAACCAATACACAATCATGAATTCAAATGAGCAATAAACAATCAAGAATTCAACCAAGAAAAAACATTGTAACCTTACCTATGGTATCGCAAAATAAATCTAATTTCTCATCAGTTATTGGTAGCGCTCTGCTCTCTTCCTTCGCACAACATTTTTCCCTTTTTTGTCATCTGATTTCTTCCTTAAGGCGGGTAATTTTTAAATTTTATATTTTGATTCAATAGTCAACGCTCTAGTCGGCGTTAGTTAATGCCAAATTTTGTGCTGACTTTTGGCTATTAATGTAATCTATTTGGGGCACCTAAGGTGGCACCAAGTTTGCCTAATTGATCGCCTATCATTTTTGTATAGTGACTATTTTCATTGTTGTGTATCATAGGATGAAGAATGTTGGAAATAATTCCAACTCCTGCCTTGTTTTTGTGACCACCATTGTCTCGTTTCTCCTTCATCAGCTCAGTGCAGCTGTAATGCCTTGCAACGCAACCCTAGAGGAAGTTGCAAACAACTACTTAAATAGGCTAATTTTTTTTTTTAAAGTACAATTAATAAGCAAGTTCGCTAACTAATGCCAACAACCTCTAAGGTTACGAGACAGAGGTTATATAGAACCTCAACAAGAAACATGATTTAAACCATGTCATTTAATTAATTAATAATTTAAACACATGCATTCCAAATAAGATAATTACATCATCACAAGAGATAACTTTCAATTCAATTTATCCAAATTAAATAATAAGATTACAACACTCATTCCCCGAATGAGGCAAGTCCAATAACATAATGAGATTATGATTACAACTTCCACCTCGATAACAACTGAGGGGGGTAAAATAATACAAGATCAACTGAAATGCAATAAAGCAAGAGCTGATACTGGCACCCACGAGCTCTTGAACTGGAAGTCTCATCCACAAGAACATGAAGAAAGAACCCAATGGATTTAGGTGCATGCCACCCAACCAATTGGAACCCAAAGGCCCACCCCTCGTGCTAGGAGATAGTAACCAAGAATCCTAGTCAAGACAATCTACCTCTAAACATAGGCTAACATAATTGAACCAAACTGAAACATCCAATCACCTAAACCTCACAAGTACATCCCAAGGTACATCACAAGTACGACTCAAATACAACTTTGATACCAAGCAAGTATAACATAAGAACACTTAGATACCATGCAAGTACAACATAAGATCAACACATGTACAACTCTACAAGGTCACATTGATTCCAGAATAAAGCAGAACAAGTATGTTAAGATAACCATACACATAATAATCAAATACCAACTATGGTCACATCAAGTATGTTACAGAAACCATACCAGAATAAACAAGTACCAACTATGGTCACACAAAGTGCCATCACACAACACATCATGAGTTACCCACTATGGATCATCAAGATGGTGGCCTCAACCAATACTCGGCCCTCATACATACTAATGCAAAATCAAATACCAACTATTGTCCTAGACAGAGTGTCATCACATAGTTCGTCATGAGTTTCCCACAGTGGATCGTCGGATAGTGGCCTCAACCGATCCCCGACCCTCATACTTACTAATGTGGAATCAAATACCTTTCATATAGACAAGATAGATGACCTTGCTGTTACCGGCCTTCCCACCCATCCCAAGCCTAACCAAGCACACGGGTCTATGAGTGAGGCATACTTATCTTGATTAGTGTGAAGTACTACCCAGACTTCTAAGTATATTGATTTAGTTATCACTTAATTACACCACTTACAACGAGTTACCCTGGCACCACTTCGTGTGCTGGTCCCCGTTACAAGCCACTCTTCTACTTGACAACACACACACACCATCCAAACATCAATGGAACCAAGGTGCAACAAACAATACATCACGACCTCTCCTTTCTCAGGAGGCGACACAAATTGAAATGCACTCCAACACTAGAGGCAACAACCACATAACAAGGTCACTCCATACAAGGAGACACGAATCCCATAATCTGCTCCTAAACCAAGGAGGTACAAACATACCTATTCATGGAAACTAGGTAAACACTGACTAGATACCATGCACTACCCAAGACACTCACAATAGGTTGACAAACACAAAACAACAACCCAGAGAACTGAAAATCCAATCTGGAAAACTTACGAATAAAAAGGTACTAAACCCATTTCCCAAGACGTAAACACGAAAGACATATTCACTGAAGGCAATTGAAAAGAACTACCTTTGGACATGATAAATCCCTTTCCATTTAAATCATGAATCATCTTTTTTAGACAAGGGAGAAATTAAAACTCAATATATCCTTCCCTACATGCATTTAAATAATAATAAGATATTCAGTTATCTCAGCAATTCAAAATACATTGAAAGTAAATATAACTTCTTATTTCCTCTATAACCATTTTAACATAAATCAACCTTGTCTTAAAGCATATTAATTTAAAACAAAACTGCTTCTTTTCCAAAAAAAATAATTTTTTAAATTAAAACAATGGTTTAATTAAAATTACCACGTTTTCATTTCCTCAATATAATTTAAGTCATGCCATTAATTTAAAACACCATTTTCCTACACAAATAAATTTATGCCACATCAAAAGCCATATGTTCAACATCATATAAAATAATATTTTAATATTATAAGTTATAATACAAAATATTATAAAAGAAATATTTTAATATCACAATCTATAATACCAAAAATACTATATATATAATATTAAAATATATATTAATATTTTAATGGTATAAAAATGCAATATTAAAATATTAAATATATTTTAATATTATAAATTTATTAATATTGAAAATATTAAATATACTTTAATATATATATAAAAAAAGAAGCAGACCGAATTTAAATGGTCAACGCGCATGTTTCGGGGCACGTGCATCGCTAGGCCACACTTTTCTTAGGGTTAGGCGATTGGTGGGATGCAACCACCATGGGCGGCGGTTGTGCTAACACAGTCGTCCCACGTAATGGGTGGCGGCTGTGGTAGCATAGTCGCCCCCACTTGGTGGCGGCAGCGATGGAGGACAAGGGAAGTGGTGGTGGGTGGAGAGGGGAAACCACGTTGGGCACGACTCCCTTCCCACGTGCCTCCCATGGGGGGCGCGGTGGGGGGTTGAGCCCCCAACGCCGCCTCCCATGGGGGGCGCGGTGGGGGGTTGAGCCCCCAATGCCTCCCACCCAATTTTTTTAATTTTATTTATAATTTTAGAAACAAACTCCTGATTTTCATCCGAAAAACAAGTTTTTATTTTTTTATTTTTTTAATAATAAAATCCTTGCGGATTTTCCAACTGGGTTTTATCCCAATAAAATATTTAACAGCACCACCCCCTTTTTTCAAAATAAAAATACAAAACATATATATATATATATATAAAATGAAATAAGTTTAATTAATTGAGAAACACATATGTAAAAAAGACAATTTTCAGTCCAAAGCACCATTGATGTTTTTGAAGAAATATATTTTCAAGAAGAGATTTTGTAGCCAACATATCTAAATCTATCAATTTTTTTTCAAAATCAAAATCAATTTACTGACATGAACCTGATTTTTTCTTGTGTTGAGAATTTCCAAAATGATGCTCAGCTTCCCACCTTGCTTCCAAATCCAATCCCACAAATTTTACAGTTCAAACCTCAAAACCCACAAAATGCAACAATCTTCCTCCCTTCCATTTTCAATTTCTCCCCAAAACTTCATAATCCAAAATTGAGATGCAAAATCCAAACATAGGATTAAACCCTAAAAATTCAACCACCACCCTCATAAATTCTCAAAAAGAGAAAAATACAAAATATCTCATTTCCTTCAAATTGACTTTTAAATCCATTTTTCAATTTTTCAATTTCAACAAATAAAATTCATAATTTCAAAATGAACTTATCCAGTTTCAAAAAAATCAATTTAATTAATTAATAAATAAATCTAATCCATGATTAAATTATTTATTAATTAAATTAAATTAATTAATAAAATAAATTACGTTATTAACATAATACTAGTACAATTTCAATTTCACAAATTAAATGCATACAACCATTTAATTACCCAATTTAACTTGCAATTAATTAACGAAGAGATGACACAAACTTCAAAGCAACACAACCTGAAAAACAACTAACGACATACAAGGACTAGGGTGACGACTTGGCATGGAAACCTAGCTACTATCTCTCAATCGAATACCATTGGGTATTGAACATTCTCCAACCTGTGAAACCAGGTAGAGTCAATGTCATGTACCTGTCAACCTGCAATTCAAATAACAACAACATATAATATATCCAGCATAAAATATACACCCTGAAGAGGTAATCATGGGATCACAGGGTGCTCACAAGCGAGTGATATGATACCATCCCTTTCACCAATACATTGCAAATAACTGAAAAATCTAACATGTTGATATAATTCAAAGCATAATCATCTTTAATTCAAATAACCACTATGCTAATCCAAAGCACAGAATAAAGATAACATCTGAATAACCAAAAACTCATCAAGTCAACATACCCACACAAGGACACACTGTCCAACCAGAAGACAAAACAGAGGGGTATTATAGCAGCAAATAAATTTTTAACATTGTCCTGCAAGGTGCTTCAACCTTCTCGTCAGTAGTGCGGTGAAAGCTTTTGTGGCGAAACACAAGTCTTCCTTCTATTCCTGGAAGTGTTGTGGTGACTCCCGTAAGTCTTCTACCAAAAGGCGTGTTGTAGTGCGGTGACCACCGCTATCCCACGACTCCTTCATCAGCTCGGTGTGGTAGAGTAGCTCTTACCGCGGTCCCACAATTTGCTTCTTCCTTCTCAGTGGTAGTGTGGTGAAAGATTTTGTGGCAGAATTTTTATTCACAGAGGAGGCCATGGAGAGAGGATGTGGACAACATAGAAATATTAAATCGCTGAAGGAGGAAGGTGTTTATGAATTCACAAATGCTACAACATAGAGGAGATGTCAATATGTCAGATATATGACTAAAGTGAGGTTTTCTGCTGGATAGCATACTCGTTGAAATGATATAATCGGTGTACTAAACATTATTTACTATGTTGTGTATTATAGGGGAAAGACAAGGCCATGGAAATAAATTGTGTCATATCAAATGAGGACACAAGAGATGAAGTGGGACACCAGGTACTCAAATTTTGACTTAACTTAGGAAAAAATGATTTGATGCCATTTTGTGATACGTCCATATTTTTTCATAGTATTATTGAAATTTATAATGTATTATCGAATCTTGACATAAATTAATGCATGTTGATTATTTTAGATGGAGATTGGAGCAAATGCAGAGCCTGAGTGTTCGACTAGCAAAAGAAGATGTGTACATGGACGTGGACCTAAAACTATTAAATCACATAGAAGATAGTGGGTGGAAGAGGATATGACAATGGATATTGCAAACACAACAAATGATTGAACTGAAGAAGAGGTAGGTTAGGACTATAGTACATGGGATGAATACTTTGAGACAATTGTTGTTTGTGGATGTTTTGTATGTCGTGGAAAGAAACAATTCTTGAACGAGCGATTGTACAAAGACATTACATTTATGATGAGCTTCCAGTTAGTAGTATTCCTCATACAATCGATTAAAACCAAATAATAATAAATGAGTGTGGACTGATGTTTTATAAACTATGTTGTCAAAATTGTGTTTTATTTAAATTATTGTATAAAAAAGGTAGTATATAAAATAATGTTCCATTATTCAATTGATGTATATATGTTCATACAATTTATATTTATATTTTTTAAGCCATATTTGATTATATTTCTTGTAAATTGATACATTTATGATCTATCTAATTGTTTCCAAACATTAAATAATGCCTGCATTTGTTGATAGATAGAAGATTTTAATGAAACACATACTAATATTCAAGATCGAACTAGGCTATTAAGATTTGGATGAGATGATCCAAACCATCCTTTAAACAAAAATAGGGTGAGAAGAGAAAGATTGAAGAGAACACTACCACCTGAGAAATTTGAAGAGCTAATGAGAGTCGCATACACTGATGGCATGCCACCTAGCCTTAATGATGATGATCATGATAGTGAAAATGCAATGCATGAAGAAGGATTGAATGAAATTCTTATAGGTTTCTTTGGGGATGGAAATAATGATGACAATAATGATGATATGGTTGGCAGCAATGATGATAGCAGGGGTAATTACCACCAATGTAATTTTGATGATAACAACATCAAAAACTCCATCAAGTAAGCAACAAAGGCACCCGTGTTCAAATCGGGTGCAAGTAGAACCTCAAAACTGGCATGCACATTAATATTATTAGAAATCAAGTCACTATTTGGTTGGTCAGAGAAAGGATTCACTACCCTATTGCAGTGAGTTGAAATTTATTTTTTACTTTGCTTTGTCAATTGGTGTACATAATTCATAAACATTCATCAACTTCGTTTATATTTATTTAAGGGTATTTTAAAACCATATATTGTATATAGATAGTCCTAGTATAGATTGACATATCAAACATGTTCATCATTAGTCAAATATTCAATTGATTTAATCTCTGTCAATCTTATAGGGCACTAAAACTAAAATATTCCCTAAAGAGAATGTGTTGCCATCAACTTGCAGAGAGGTGTGTTTGTTGTTGGTTGAGTTGGGGATTGAATATCAGAAAATTCATTCATGTAAAAATAATTGCATTTTATACAAAGATGAGTATCAAAACAATGTAGAATGCTTTGTATGCAAAGAGATGAGATATCATATAGATGTACAAGGTCCTACAGTCCCAAAGAAGGTTTTATGTCACATGCCAATTATACCTAGACTTCAACAAAAGATTTGTTGTAATTCACTAGCATAATTAATGCACTAGCATGCAAAGAACAGGAGTAAAGATGGATTCATGTGAATTCTTGCTAACTCCAAAGAAATGAAACACATAGAAGAAAAATGACCAAGAAAATTCAAAGATGAACCCCATAGTATCAGGTTTGGTCTTGCAATTGATGGAGTGTGCCCATTCTCTTTCCTGAGCTCAAATTATAGTGTTTGTCTAGTCGGATTGATAGTATACAATATTTCCCCATGGATGAGTGTTAGAAAGGAGCACCTAATGCTGACTCTCATTGTTCTAGGAAAACATCAAGTTAAAAGCATGGATGTTTATCTTGCACCTTTTATTGATGATATGCAATTGCTATGGAAAGGCATAAGAATGTATGATAAATCATTTCCTCCATAAAATAGGTCCTTCATTTTGTATGGTGTGCTATGTTGGACTATTCATGATTTCCCAGGACTTGGTGCTTTTTTTGGTAAGATAAAATATTTACATATTTACACTCATAATTTATTTTCATCCTAACCTTCATACTTAGTTTTATACTATTTTTTTTATGTTATTAACATTACTTATTGAATTGCAGGGCTTCAAACAAAGGGGATAGTTGCGTCTCCAAGATGTGCAAAACAATTTCAAGGGCAGTATTCTAAAGATCTACATAAATTTATTTACGCAAACAACAGGGTTTTTCTGCCACTAGATCATAGGTTTAGAAATCACCCGAAGAATCAATTTGATGGAAATTTTGAAAATAGAGGCCCTCCCATGATTATGGGTCCAGGTGATTGGCTTAAGAAGTATGAAGATGCTAAATGGAAAGCTTGGGAGGATTTTTTTGACTGAGGTGATTCAAATTAAGAACGAGAACAAGTTGTAGTTAATATGCCAGAAGGAATGAAAATGAAATCCATATTTTATGAGCTCCCTTACTAGAAGGATTTATTAATATCTCACCTATTAGATCCTATGCACATCTTCAAAAATGTTTGAGATTCTATATTTCAACATCTATCAAGCAAAGAGAAGGAAACCTTATCTTCAAGGAGAGATATTTCTCTTTTGTGTACCAAATTTGATAGAAAAAAATTGTGGCCAAACAGGGAAAATGAAACATATGCAGAAGCTCCATGGATTTTGAAAAAAAAGAGGTAGACCAAAAAAAATTGCATCCATTCAATAAGGACACCTACTAGCTAAGGGTCATCATTGGCTAAAGCTTTAACAAATGATGGACATATCACAAGATTTAAAACACATGATTTTCATCATTTAATGAAGGTATTATATATCAGCATTTAACATTTGCTGGTAACATTGATTAAGCACTAAATTTATTTTGATATTTTGTTGTGTGAGAGAGAATTAATAATGACCTTTTCATAAATTTTTTTGATAGCATATCATGCCATTGGCAATTAGGGGGGGTTTATGTCTTACAATTGACTTAAGGAATATCATAAGTCGATTGTCAACATTTACAAGGTATGTGGTTATATGAAATGTTCATGTGTGAGAGACATAGAGATATTATATTGCATTTTAATTTATGACTAAAGGTTCAAACTAATTTAGTATTCTTATATTAGGTGGGTGACCTCCATGGAGATACATGAATCTAAAGTGCCAAAGTGGAAGAAGGAAATTGTAGAAATTCTATGTGTATTTGAGGAGCTCCCTACAAGTTTCATGGACCTACAAGTCCATTTACCTAGACACGTAGCCGATGACATTGAATTGGTGGGTGTCGTATCAATGAGGTGGATGTTTCTCATTGAGAGGTATATGAAAACTCTAAAGGGTTGCATGGTTGAAGGGTATGTATTGAATGAAGCATTTTCTTCCTATGTGAATTCCTTGGTAAGGATTTTGAAGATGACCCACATGTTTGGTATGAAGAACACGTATCAGATATTATTGATGGAGAAAAACCACAATCTAATGGTGTTGAAATAGAAATTAGTAAGTAAATTCACGATCAGTGTCATTTTTCTTGCAATCATTAATTTACTCTATAATTTATTTGTCAAATTAACAACACCATGACATTTGGAGTTTGAAATAAACATGTTGACATTTAATAGGTGTAGACGTAAGTTATATACTCGACAATTTCATTATGTACCACATGGACTTTATGAACAAATGGATTGATCTATAAGATAAAAATAGAGAGAAGAAGTGTTAGAAGCAAGGATACAGTTTAAGAGATAAAACCCAAGGAATACTCCACTTCCCACTCATTTTCTTGGGGAATGGAAAAAATATTGCACACTAGAATGGGTTACTGAACAAAGTCAAAATCAAATAGAAGATGTAGGTATAGATTCAAACATAACATAAGATGAAATCAACATGTCTAGAGGATGTGAAAGAAAGGTACAGTTGGAATTTTACAAAATGTTGTTTCCTTACAATTTTGACAATGTTAACCATTTTAATAATCATCATTATATGTGTTTTCATTGAAATAAATGGTCTTTCGCAGGTGAGGAAATATCGAGAAATTGGGCATATGGTCGATGTTATCATATAGAAAGTGTAGACATAAAGAGACGATCCTTTGATTGTGGCATCATGGTTGACTTTGAGCAATCCAGTTGATCAAGCTCAAAAGATAAGAATATAATTGATGGGAATCTACAATATGTTGGGAAAATACAAGAAATTATCTAGTTGGATTACCGCTCTTTTAAATGTTGTATTTTAAAGTGTAGATGGTATTAATAAATTGAGAGGACATGAAGACATGATACCCATAGTGGATTTTTTTCTATAGATTCCTCATTGTTCCTATCGGAGGATAAGGAGCCTTATGTTCTACCAATTCATTGTGAGCAAGTATTTCTTTAACTCAAACAAGAAGCAGTAGTGATCATTAATCTATTAATACATAGCTTATTGTGAATATATACATTTGTTTATTAATCAATAAAATTGTTATAACATACGTCTAATATATGTATTTTTTTCATGTGCAATTATTTTTCTATTAAGATATTTTGGACTTGAAATGGATATTTCCCATACATTATGATTGAATATTAAGGCATGTATTTGATGATGCATTAGTGGATAATGAGAAAAATAATGTTGGCCAACAAAATGAGAGAGAGGGATTAGAGAACATCGAAGGAATTGACATTCATGATGATGTTGAAGATGGTTATGTTCAAGCATAAGAAGACAATAGTCTAGAGTTAGATGATGTCATGGAAGACAACAATATGGATGGTATAGAAAATGATGATCCAAATACATTTGGTAACAATATAGATAGTCTACAATAAAATTTCAATGATGATGAAGATGATGCGGGTCAAGATGAGGATGATGATAATATTAAATACTTGAAAGAGCATATGAACATTGACAATGATACATTGGATGACATTGTAGCAGACAATAATGTTAATGACCAAGAATTCTAAATTTTCATAATTATTTGCAATCCATGTTTGAAAAAGGATGATTCTTATGGCCTAAACTTTGAAATGCTTCAGTAATATTATGTTGTACTTGGAAAATTGAAAACTTGTTTTATTCTCCTAGCAAGCTTTTTTATTTTCCATTATAATTCTAGACCAAACAACATTTGTGGGGATGGCCTTTTATACCAATCTTAATTTGTATGAAGTTCACGAACCTATTTTCAAGCAGAAAATTCCTTTTGTAGACAGGTAATGTAAAGGCTTCATTTAAGAAAAGATAAGTAGTCTCTTTCTAAGGATAATCCACATGCAAAAGTAAAAAGCACATAAAAAAACAATTGTACAATAGAAAATCAGATTCAATTAGTTATGTCTTATTTCACTTGCACACTTATCTAAAAGACATAGGGTATTCACCATACATTTCCCTTGACAAAGCAAAAATGTCCTTTCATTTATTTTTACTGTATATCTCAAAAGTGATTTTTTTGTTACATAATGATGCATTGAAAAAATAATATATATAAAAAAATGCAAAGAAAATGTTTGAAATTTAACATGCAACCTATTGTGTTGTGCTGAAAGGAATCAAGATTAACTAGGACAAGAAATAATAATAAAATCTTGATGATTGTACTTAAAAGTGAACAGGATACGAAAAGTGTGGACAATGATGGTGCTGAAATTGAAAACCCTGATTCTGATGACATTATTGTTTTATGTCATTAGAGATAAAGAGCACATACAATTTTATATACATAGAAAATGAAGATTTGAAACTACTAAAATGAAAATTTAAATACAATTATAATATTTTTCCTTAAACAATAATTCACATACTCACTTACAAAAAAGGGTGAAGCATTTTTTATTCAAACTCTATTTTCTTTAATAGACATAACCATAAAAGAATATTTACAAGTACAAGAATATATACATTGTTTCATAGAAAATAAGGAATGTTTCATAGAATATACAAGTACAATAATATATACAAGAATATTTACAATTATAAGAATATATACATTGTTTCATAGAATATATACACTATTTCATAGACTTATAAATTTTTAGATTTATTTGCAATCTGTTAGGTCTCAAAAATATCGGTTCTTAGACCATAAGAGGGTGTCAATCTCTAAGAGTTCTTTAATCCTTAATACGAACCAATTAAAGTAAATTATTTGAAAAGACTTTAATTCACACCTAACCAGAAACCAATCAAAGCATCCACATAGTAACAACAAATGTGCCCTGATAAATCTTGCAGATTTAAACAACTTGAAAAGACCACTTTGGAGACAGCAAAGTAATAAATAAGCATGAAAATTGACACAAAAATTAAACACTGAAAATGGATTACGAGTTATAATGTATCTGCTCCATTATATTGCTCAAAATATAAACCTACATAACATGAGTTCTTTTAATATGAATAAGTGGATGAGATGGTCTAGTATTTATTCTAATGGATTGAAATGATGATGATATGATGATGAAAATCAGACCTTGGTTTCCCTATTTGTACGGGAAGCAACAAGCTTCAGATCCTTTCACAAAAGTTACATCATTTCTTAACTAAATCATAATTAACATAACATAGAAACTTAAAAAGAGTTTATTGTTGGATGCACCATAGTTCGTTAATCATTAGCAAGCGCCTATGACCACCTAAGATCTATTCAAGGCTCAAGCACCATGTTAATGCATCCACACAACCAAAATCTGACTACCTCCTCATACAACTCGTAAAAGGAACAATTTAACCTTTGACATGTGATCAATGTATTTCTCTTGGGCATAAGTGTTTTCATTCTATAGATTTTTTGTCATTACATTCTCCAATCTACCAATCCTTCAGAGCTACCTATACATTTTCCTGAGTACCTCATCCACATCATTGATGTCATCAAGGATGCCTGGCAAATATTTTGATATCTCATTTTTCCAAGTTTCCTGATCCTTCAAACCTTTTTCTTCAAAGAAATTTGGCATGGCCATACATAGTGGCTGGCTAAAGTTATTCAATTCATGTGTCAAGATATTCTTGAAGTTTTCATGTGTATTCATGAGGCTCTGACATTCTTGGAGCAAAGAATTATTTTCTCTATCTTTTTCCTTGATATGGGATTCCATTTTCTTCATCCTATCAAGCAATCTTCCATCATCCATGAGGGCCTTGTATGTTCCACTTTGATCACGCCAAACACCATATGCATGTTGGCACATATCTATGAATTTCATACAAATTATCCCTGATGATACTTCAAAAGTAGTAGCCTTCAATTTTATTTTTAGTTCTTCCTATTCCTTTTGAGCCTTTTCAAATTTATGCTTCCATTGAGAAGTCCTAGACATGGCCTCTAACACTTTTCTTTCATGTTCAATTAAAGGAGAGTAAATCCTTGGAGAAGCAAGAAACCTATCTTTGTAGTTGGTTAATTCTTGTTTCAACTTGTCATTTTCCTCTATCAACCACTAGTTATCTCTTACTAGCTTTTGGATCTGAGCTTTGGTGAATTTGGCTACATTCACATTCAAGTCAACAGTCTCCAAGGGATCTCTCTCCCCTACTTTTTGCACCAGGATATGTCCAAAAATATGATCATGGTCAATGAGAGAAGGCTTCTTGCTTAGGGGGTAAAGAGCCCAAATTTGCAAAGTGGTATTATCAAAATTGTACCTTAACCTTGTATAGACCCTATCACTTGCTTCATCCATATTTTTCAAAGTTTTATTCTTTCTCTTCAAAAATATATCAAACACAATGGTTGAACTAATATCCCACCTAGGAAGGATCATAACTCCAGCTTCTTCCAATAATGCTCTTCCTCTCTCAGCAGTCATGTTTCTAATTTCCCTATCAACTTCATCTTGCAACTATTTCAAGGCATAAGCCTCTTTCTCAAGGTCAATTTCCTTTAACCTTTCTCTTATTATTCTTCCTTTATACTCATATATAAAGGACTTAAATTAAGGGGTCTACACAAAATTATCATCTGCAAAAAATTCTTGACTTGCATGATGCCTCACATCATCTGATAGCTCATAAAAGAATTCAAATGTGATCACAATTCTTTCCAATAGCTTCTCATATTGGGGTATAACAGGATCATTAAACTATGAGACTTATTCTTCCTCCTTAGTGTTATCTTATTTCATGGATGGGGAACCAACTAAAAAGCTCACTTCAAGAGTAGGCTAAGGTGATAAGTGATCCAGTGGTGTGATTTTTTCTACTTGCCTCCTAGGACCGATGCCCCTTCCTCTTTTAAATTCCACAAGTGGCACATCTCTTATCAGTTCTTATTCATGAAGGATTAATTGTTTAATTATTTTTGTGGGATCTTGTACCTCAAGGAAATTCCCTACATAGTCTGGGTTATTACTCACCTTCCAAGCCTCAGCCATCATAACCCTACTATAGGCATTCATTCTCATCATGTTTTTTTTCTCTTCACATTTTTTTATGACATCTTCTAAAAGGAAACTATGCTCATACCCTTTCAATTTTTGAGTTCTTTTGGCATCACAAATGAAGTGTTCAGGATCCAAATTTTCCCTTTTGTTGCCAACTAGCAAGCCATAATAATCTAGTTTACCACTAACCAAGTCATATCCTGAATCAAAGATAATAGTGAAATCACCAAAGCATGAAGTGGAAGGTATGAAATTATTCCTCCCATAGCTCTTTAAATGCATG
Source organism: Sequoiadendron giganteum (assembly GCA_007115665.2). Classification (NCBI taxonomy): domain Eukaryota; kingdom Viridiplantae; phylum Streptophyta; class Pinopsida; order Cupressales; family Cupressaceae; genus Sequoiadendron; species Sequoiadendron giganteum. The sequence goes on along the minus strand of CM021110.1, from coordinate 302,416,243 downwards.
AAATTGAAAATGAAAATTGCCTTATGATCTCTAAATAAGCATCTCTATCTCACATAGTCTTATGCATAAAATAAAGTGCATCTTCAAATCCATAAACCGTGATAACAATACAATCCCCAAACATGTACCATTCCCCCCAATTGTGATTTATCCTTGCTTCATGACCCATATCTTTTGGTTAGAGAAATCTTAAGATCTCTAGGGAGAGGTTGTAGTCATATTTGTGGCCTAGCATCTTGTATAGTGTTTTCATAAAATATTTCTCAAAATATAGGTAGTGGGACCTCCCACACCTATTGTTCCACACAAATTTCCACATTTGTACACACCTTGAATTTCTATCATTATCTAAGTCTTTTATTCTTAATTCCTCACCCCATATCCCCATTACCTGTCCTTCATATAATATCATGTGCCTCAAAAGAGAATAGTGCTTGAAATTAATGGTTTCACTGTCATTCTTGATGACATTGATGGCCTCTGATAAATACTTTGCATAATCATAGGGTCATGAATTATGGCTCTGGATTTTTGTGGCTAAAACCATGGGAGCAAATGTCATGTTCTTAGGAACATCAACTCCCAGTATTTGACTAGTTGCGTAATAAGTGTATTGAAAGTATTCTTCAAACAAAGCCACAAAGAATGGGGGCTTATCTTCACTAGAGGACCTCATAGTTTAGTTACCCACACCTTTAACCCTATGTAGAGGAAATTTCCACCTCTTGTAACTTTTGTTCATGGTGTAGTATTCCTCCAACAAGTCTCTGATTCATAATTTTGTTTTTAGGGAAGTGTCTAGTTGAAAAATCATGGAAATATAATCTAGCTTTATGACCATGAACTGTGACCCATCAAGCAAATGAATTTCTCTCATCTTCATATTGTAATTATTTTACAACACCCTGATTAACTCTATGTTCATGAAGACATTGGGTACTACAAGTTTACCCAAATTCAAATTCCACAGGTTTGACACTAGGCTATGTCGGAGTTTCTTCCTATAATGATAAATAAAGAGGTCATAACCCCTACATGGATTCCATACATGTCCGATATTTTTCTGTTTATCTTCTAATGTCACACACGATGGGTTAAGTCTTACTATTCTTCTAGATTTTGGCCCAGACGTAGGACACTGATCGATTAAGTCTTTATTCAATTGCCTAGCTTCAGTTTACTATATTTTTTCTTTCTGTTTTCCTGGGTTTTTTTCCATCTTAACCCTACTCATGCAACTCTTTCATCTACTTACTATGAAAATACTTTGAGCTAAATCTAGACCACTTACTTGGATAAATGCTGCAAATTTCCAGCTGCCCACCGCCATCCAAGTTGGTTCTCCAAATCCTTCAATTATAATTCACAGTGATTTCAACTTCTTTGAGGTCGTATTTATGAAATTTTTGGACACTTCATCATGCCACCTTTATGATCAAGTTATTCATTAATAGTTGTAGTCTCATCAATATTTTCATTAGTCACATCAATTAAACTAATCATCAATTCATAACTGTTGAAGAGACTTTTAATTTAAATGTATGTTGTTTCTTTGATATGTCAGTATGGCGGTGTTTAGCCCTTCCCTTGTGCTATTTATCACACTACTTCCTTTCTCAAGGCTTCTTGTTGTGGGATTGTGGTGTATACCGATCTATCATATATGTTTCTCACCTTCCCGACAGTTTAGCGGTGTACACTTTTGATCATTACTTGAAGAGTGTCGATGAGACAATATTATTTGTCCTACTGATATCTCAATGTCTCTTTGACATTAGATCTTATGTTCCTCCAATGTTGGTTGTTGGTGTTGATGAGACAAGTAAATGTCTTTTCCGATATGCTACTATCTCATTGACAATTACTTTGTTATATCCAAGAGTTGTGTTTCATCGAGCACTTGTAGATATACTTTGTTGATGTGACATAAGTGATTCTCTCCTCGATATGCCTAATTCTTGTTGAAATTTCACTGTTTTACATCATCGATGAGACATATAAATAAGTATCTTCAACATAGGGGTGTCTCATCTACATTTTTGATCTGTGCTTTGTGCTAATGTCGGGGAGACTTTGGAGGGACTCTCATCGACATGGTATTGTCTTGGTGATATGCTATGAGCAATAATAGGAGTATTTCAAATGAGGAATACGCTTTGATGTTGTGATCAAGGGTTTTATTTGGAAGCTCACGTGAGGGATTTTATTAAATTTAAGTTATTATGAAAAGAATTCTATGCATATGGTGGATGTAAGAGATGAGTGAAAATGGAAGTATGCAAAAATAATTAGGATGGATTTTTGGCTACAACATAATCCATGTTTAAAAAAGGATGATTCTTATGGCCTCAACTTTGAAATGCTTCAGTAATATTATTTGTGTTGATACAAATTACCTATTGCAATATCCTTAAATTTTTCAATCTTTGGTATGAATTGTTGGTAGAAAAAAATTAGGATTGCTTGGATGCTTCTTCCATTCATTTTGTATCAACATATGTTCGTGAAGATAAAAAAGTTAATCGCTCAATCAGGTAGAGATTTTGGGATTTTCAAATAAAGAGTAAGGTACATTTTTATTTCAGCTACATTACATTCATGTGCATAAACAAAATCAAAAGATTACAATACTAGATTGAACTTATGCAGGTGCATATAATATAGGAAATATTTCACAATCCTTTCAAAAATGTAGTCTTTATTGATAATGTAAATGTATGTTGTTCCACACAAGTCATGGAACTGACTATTTGAATGCATATAATTGAAAAACTATACATTTATAGATAGAAAAGAGAAAAATGTACATAAAGAGAAATGGTGAATCTTAGTTGCTTTTTTCTCCATCATCTTCAGTCTTCCCGCTTGTCTAAGCCTCCAAGTTGATGTCTTCCTTGTTGCTCCTAGGTTCCCTGCATTTGAGTGAGAAGAGTGTTGTTAGAGCAATGAAGGATCACAAGTAAAAATATGTGAATACATCTATAAACATATAATTTGATCATCATGTGCATTCAAATAACTTGCATACCATATATGTCTAGGAAAACGTGAAAGTTATCAAACATATCTATCATATGCTCGATTTTATCTAATAGGTTTTCTCACTATGCAGGTATAGATAAAATTAGGTAGTTGTTTTGTTTATCTAGTTACAACATGTGGGGTGAAATGTGGCTCCCACAAGGACTAAGCCCAACCTTTTTCCCTATTGTTTCATTTGAGAAGGATAATCACAAGTAAACCATCGATGAAGCATTAAAGATCAATCTTTTCAAGGATAGTGGAGTATGTTGGTAAGGGGTAATCTCCTTATTGATAAATATTTATCCTTATTAATAATAACATTCCACTATCAACATAGCCATGATTCTGAAAAAAATGATCATCAAGGATTCCAAGATAGTTTTCATTAACATTCTAGTTAAAAGTAAGCAGCCCCAAGCATCATAACAGCCACAATAATTAAAAATGAGGGGCTCTCATATAGATTAAAATCTTACACAGTAGTCAACACTTGCAAAGATAGAGACAACATGTTTCCACATAAAAAATTAAATCGAATGCATGAAAGGTGCAATGATGAATTCCATAATAGTGAATGTTTCTTAAGTAGGATTGAAGGACAACATTTTATATCAAGGAGAACAAGGTAACCTCAAACTCTGCTGTACTTGAGTATGACAGTACCCGAGCTTCAGGTGTTTTTAGATGGAACCTATAGTGGAAAAGTGTAGTCTCTAGCTAAAGGAACCATCTTCGGAGCTCTTCCCTAAAATGAGGGTTGAAAACATCAGAAGAAAAGAAATACCATAATTCTAAAGTAACAATTTGTATCAAGAAAAATGTCAGAAAGTATAATTAAAAAGAAAAATCCTTACAATTGGACCTCTAATTGGACCAAACATATTTATGAATTTATCTTTAGAATGTAGGAGCTTTCTCTATTGGAGCTTCACGACCTAAAATTGGATGTAAAATTGGACAGATAAAATTTATGATTTTATATTTAGAATGTACAAAATTTCTCTATTGGATATTAAAGATGTAAGGTTGGATTAGAAACTGGATAAGGAGATTTATGATTGTATCTTTAGAATATAGGAGCTTCCTCTATCGGATATTTGGAAATTCCTACAAACAAGTTCTGCTTTGGAGTGAAAAAACCTGGAAGTGTTTCACACCAGCTCAAGGTACAATCCAACCTGGTTATGACACTGATAGCAATCAAATTTTTCTTTAACCTTCCATACCCAAACATTGCATCACAATCTATTCTTCTTACACATAAAAATGCCACATATTAACCCCTTCTAAATAAAACTCAAAATACCATGAAACAATGAGTCCCCTATATTAGTAAGTAAGTAGGCAGTCTATAGGGAATAGTTTGATTTTATACAAGGATTCTCATGAAAGGAATCTTCAAGTGATATTGAGTGAGTTGTTTGAGATTGCACATAACAAATAATTCACAATGTTATCTTGTATAATGCCTTAAGTTTGAAGACATAAATCTCATTGTATCTTGATAAAATTAGTGACCTTAATGGTCAATCACTGGAAACCATGATTTTAAAAAATTATACTGTTCTTATGGACACAATATTTTAAGCAAGGCAGTGAGTGGTGGTTTGGAACAATGGCAAGTATGAAGGACTTGCTTTATATGCATACTATGTAGTCTTTCTTAAGACAACGTTCTTAGAAGAGATTGAAGGTGGATTATGGAACTCAAGGGTTACCATTATAAAGATTAAAGCAAAGACTAATATCTATTTAAAATCCACTATCATGAAGATATTAAAGATGTCAAATGCAAAACCCTAGCAGCTGGAGTAATGAAAAAACTATGAAAGAGGATAGTGTGCTAGGGAAGATTTAGGAGATCTCCACATTATCTAATCACAAGAAAATACATAATTTATTTATATTTTTAAATTAAAACAAATTATTCTAAACCCTATATAGGACACATCAATACTTCAAAACCATTTGATTTATTTTTTTAAATAAAAAGAAGTTATTCTAAACCCTATATAGGATACATTGATACTTCAAAAGCATCTGAAGGAATTTGAGATTATGCAAACATATGTCAATTAAATACCTGGATTACAAAAAGTAGCATGAACATTGTAAACTTTTTTTATCAGAGCTGGAATATCAACAACAATGAATCCTACGCCTCTTGTAATGCACATCTCCCTACCATTCTTTGTCATTCTTTATTGAAACACTTCTCCATTTTGGTGGGCTACGCTTGAAAAAAAGGTTTCAACAAAGGTTTTATTGTATGTTTATTTAAAAGAAAACTCCATTCTTGTGAGCTATGCTTGAAAATAAGATTTCGACGAAATTTTTATATGTTTATTAGAGTAGTAGAGTATTTTGGTGGGCTATATTATTGATTCCTTAAATGATTTATTCAAATGGATTGTGACTAACATGATTTTTTGCCATGATTACCATACTACTGCCATCTCTTATTATACCCTTTGTGGTATGGTGTTGTTTTGCCCTTCCCTTCTACTGTTTACCCTAATATCACCTTGATCAAGGCTTTTTACTATGGGGTCCACTCTACTGCATATGTTGCTCACCTTCCTAGCAATATAGTGGTATATTCTTTTGATCATTACCTAAAGAGTGTCGATGATACAATCTTCTTTTTCTTACTGATATCTCAATGTCTCATCGACATTATATCTTATGTTCCTCTGATGTTGGTTTTCAGTGTCGATGAGACAAGTTAATATCTCTTACCGATATGCCACTATCTCATCGATATTTTCCTTCGGTGGTATTTATTTATATATCGGTGTAACTCTGCCATGTCAGGGAGACTCGTGATTATTGTTGTGGTATGGTAGTGTTTTTCCCTTCTCTTCAACTTTTTACTGCACTACCACCTTGCTCAAGTCTTCTTGTTGTTGGGTTGTGGTGTATACCACTCTACTGCATATGTTTCTCACCCTCCCAATGGTCTAGTAGTGTATGCTTTTGATCATTACTTGAAGAATGTCAATGAGACAATCTTATTTGTCTTACTGATATCTTAATGTCTCATTGAAATTACTTTGTTATATCCAAGAGTTGTATTTCACCAAACACTTGTAGATATACCTTTTTGATGTGATGTAAGTGATTCTCTCCTCGATATTCCTATATCTAGTTGAAATTTCTATGTTTTACATCATCGATGACACATATAAATAAATCTATTCAACATAGGGGTGTCTAAACTGGCGCTAAACCTGAAGCTAAACTCGAAGCTAAAGTTGGGAGATAAAAATGGAGCTAAACTCAAAACCAAATGCGGTGCTAATGGAGGTGCCACACTGGAAGCCAATATTGGTGCTAAAGGCATTAATAATTTTAGCATAAATTAGCGCCAAATAGTCTTGATTGGTGTAAATAAATGCCAAAAATAGCACCATCCCGATAAATAGCCTCAAAATTTTCAAAAAATTGGCAAAAAATACATTAAAAAATTTGGTGGAAAAGAAAAATGGAGCAAATCACAAGGATTTGTTGTAGTGAAGTAAGATATTCTGAAAAGATATCTTGAGAAGAAATTAGTTGTAGAGGGAACACAAATTTTATTTGCAAAAACGTATTTTTGTCCTAGTTCTCCCTCTACAAGTTGTAATAGCATGCTTAGAACACAACCATGTCCTCAGAAGAAAGTGTTCACTAGTGAAAAATACGACCCTCTGGATTTCAGTCAGATCCAAGGTTACCCACATTCTGTCCCAAGAAGAATTAATGAATGTTTTCCTAAGTTTAGAGGAGGTTTTCAAGAATCAACATCACAAGTACAAGGTTTTCTTGATGTAATGGAAGATTGTCAAATAGTAGAGGAAGATGATATCATGAAGGTTTTTGTAATAACTTTAGAAGATACTATATAATATTGGTTTTATAGTCTACCCATGCATTCCATATGTTAATGGTAAGAGCTTAAAAAACTGTTCATGGATGAGTTTGGTAAAGTGAATGATGACTACTTGTCTGAAGAAACAAATTTGCATACCCAAGAAGAGTATGAAGAGAAATCTGAAAATGAGGGTGAAATTATGTCACCTATTGATGTATTGGTCTGATGCAGAAATACTGGAGGATGAATCCATCTATGATTTTCATGATAGATTTATGAAATTTCTACTTGCTATACTAGAATCAGAAAGACCTGATGAATCATTTTGCATTGATTTATTTTGTGAAAGACTTGAGCTAGGGCTAAGTACCATGCTAGTTCACTTCAAGCCCCCTAGCCTTAAATGCATATATCGATGGCTTTCAATAATTGAGGAAATGATAGATAAATATGGAAGTAATCTCCTAACTCAATTATGTGATGGTACTTTTTCAAGACTTAGTCCAATGGATGCAGATGGTATAGTAGAAGAAAAGAATGATGCATCATTAGGTGATGAGGAAGTTATTTTTAAACAACCTACAAAAGAAATATATCCAAATGAAGTTTGCAGTCATATTTGTAATGAAGAGATAGATGAAACATCTGAAGTTTCTTCTATTAGCTCTGAAAATATAGAAATAGAAAGCCATTTTTCTATATAAAAAGAAATCTATAATGATGGAGATGATAATGAAAGTATTTTTTCATCTATGGACTTTGAATATATAGTTGGATATCATGTTGATTCAAAAGGTTCATGTCTTCATGATGAAAACAATGGTGTTGTAGATGGAAATTTGTAACAAGCTGAAAAAAATTATTGTCTGGGTGACCAAGATGATTAAAATTCTATTTGCATCCCTAGTGACTATGATTCCTCTCAAGAGGAAGAGGTGGAATTGATTTCTCTAAGTGGAAAGTGTTTAAATAAAGAAAATGATGAGAATTGTTTTGAGACCTCACAAGAACATGATAATGAATATGAGTTGAACAAAAAAATTGAAGAAGAAATGTGTGATCAGAAATATTATGATGCAACTGACAAGGTATGCCATGAGTTTCAGTTGGAAATATCATTCACAATCAGCTATAATGAAGAGACACATAATGGTTTTCAGTTTGACAGTGAAGAGTGCAACCCTACTGATTGTTGTAGTGGTATGAACAAGGAAGGAGATATGTATGCAAGAGATTCAATGGATGAATCAGTTCAAATAATTGATTATAAGGAGCATGCATATCATGCTAATGTCAGTGATGAACAAGGAGTTCCTCTTTTGTTTGAAGCTTTACCTTCTTCTAATCTTGTCGCTACCTTTGAAGTTATCATCGAATATTTGAGTGAGAAAAACATTGATATAGTTGTACATGAAAGTGAATGTGTAGAGATAAATGTTGGTACAACTAAAGAAACTTTCTATGATGAGTTTGCAATTGAAGAATATGATTGTGTCAATCATATGGATGGATATGAGGATCTTTTTTTTGGATCAGCAACTCATAGTTTTCCTCATGAGCAGTATACTTCAGATTTTCATGCTAATGCAGTAGGAGTTAATGTTGATTATGATATTCCTTACAGTAGGGTGATCCCACAATAGTGGTTTATAATTTTGGCCAAACTAGACACTGAAATTATTATTTTTAACTAAATCCTCACATTCAGGCACCTATAGCAACTAAACCTTGAGGAATTTGAAGATGATGCAAACTAGATTCTCATCACATTTTGTTTGTAGATTCTAAAAATATTTTTTTCAAAAAATTTGAAATTAGATTGCACTTCTTTTTCCATCTCCCACGAAAACTGGCTTTTTTTTTCAGAAAACAACATTTCTAAAAAGTGATGCACACTGTATAACGCATAACTTTTTTTCCATGAAGGATAAAATTCTAATTCTATCAAAATTTAGATTTTTTACTTTGATATCCAGTGCTTCCACTTGGTTAGATAGTTTTTTATTGAACATTTTTTCTTTAATCAAGTTTCGAAGTCAAACCAATTACAATTGAAACATAGCACAACCGTATAACACATAACTCTTTTTGTATGTATTGAAATTCAATTTATTTTTTATTGGATCAAGGACTTCAATATCTTGTGCACTCATATTTTTCAAATTTTTTTTGATAATCTGCTATTTTTCCACCTATTCAGAACAAAGACCTTCATTTTTTGATGAAAAAACTATGTTTAATAAAACTAAAAAAAAAATACATAATAAAACGAAAAAAAATTAAAATTATATTTGTTGGATAGCTCGTTCTAAGGAATACCTGATTCTAGTTTTGGTTTGTGAGGATTCCTCCATTTTCATCCTCAACCTGAGCTTCAAAGTGCCAAAATTTAGGGTTTTTTGTGTCTTGGGGGGGCGATGAGGAATAAAGGGGGTTTGTATGAACCCCTAGGGGTTTGAGCAAACCACCCTTCCATAAGGGATTTTGGGTGGGAAATAATTAAAAGGGTTTGCTGGAACCTTGGTTCAAACAAACCCCTTATGGGTTCGCTCAAACCAGTAGGCTCCTATGAACCCCTAAAATCAATATTTTTGCAATGTATTCATTTTTTGTGAGTTTTCCTTCCTCACTTGAATTGTAAACCACTATTGTGGCTTCACCCAACCATGTTTGTGTTTTAAATACTCACTGTGAGGAATTTGTTTCATAAGTAAATTATGAGTCACACGAACCGACACTTGAAGCTATTTTTTGTGATAATATGATGAGTTTCGATAATCTTGTCCATGATCCTAAAGTGAAGAACATTATTTGGGATGTTGATTTTTTGTCTAAATACCATTATTTGAATGAAGATGGACTTGTTGATAACTCTTATTTTAAGAACCTTGAAGCATGTGGTAATCTGATGAGGTAGTGTTCTTGGGATGATGAAAAAATCACATGTGATGCAATTTAGTTGGATGAGTTACAAATTTGTGAGAATTCTTTACTTAACACATAGGAGGATTGCACATTATTTTTGTGGCATGATATCCTTTTTGATCCTAATCATTGTGAGGGAATTGGTAAAAGTGATAAGACTGTGTTTTCAGATGGTCTTAATCACTATTTTCATATTTTGTCACTTCCCATAGAATCATAAAATGAAAAGACTGGCAATGATGCAACCTATTTCATTTGGTTGCCATGTGATAGTAAAGTTAAATACAAAGGCAACCTAACACTTATGTTTGCAAAAATGAAGTCACTCATGTTGATATGGTGTGACGAAGCAAAGTATGGATTAAAAGAGATCATCTCTTTTAACAGATTGGTGTTTGACAAAGGTAAGAATTGGTTTCTTTTTTTCCATTTGGTGTCTGGGGCCACCGAATGAGGTTTAAAATTGAATAGACTCTGTCACCCAATGCTTTTGGTACCTGGTCTCTTCTCCCAGAGATCTATATTTTTTTATGCCCACAAGGGGCATACATCCCCAATTAGATCCATTGTTGGAACCTTCAAATTTTCAAATTTAAAGTGCCCATGTTGAAAAAATTTGCTTGGGTGAGCTAATTTGTTAGTTAATATCTTGCACTTGAGGATGAATTTTTCCAAGATGTTTTTTTTAATGAATTCTTGGGTCTAAATGTAACACGCCTACTCAATTTCAAGCTCCGAGGTTGAGTTTTGATGGGTCGTTTAATTATTTTTTGATTGCAACTGAGTCAAAATGGGTGTTCCAGAAAGTTTCAAATTTTGCATTTCTAAGGGCAACTTATTTTTAAATTTGGTCCAAAACATCTCTAGCTCCATTTTCATAAAAAATGGAGGTCATTTGATGCATTATTTTAATGCATTATAGTTGCAGCAAAGGCATCCAATAGGTCAGTTTCTAAAAGAGGTCCTAAAAATCTCTCGACAATGAAAGTTTTGAGAAAATGGGTTTTCCATAAATAATTGATTAAGATTGCTCACAAAAAATTATGGCTCCAAGTGGTCTTGTTTGTGAGCAGAAAATTTTCATCATTTTGCTAGCAAGAAAATTAGTTTTTTCTCTTTGCAACTTTCAAAATTTTCAAGATTTAACGAATTTTCAATATTTTAAATGTTGGAGGAGGACTTGAAATAAATTTTTAAATGTTTTATTATGAAATTGAAGTTGAATTTTTTCACCAAAATTCTTTTCCCACTAGCCCGTGAGTGCAAAGAGATGGGTTTTGAGAAGGGTGCAAGCTGGCGGGGAAGACATTTTTTTTCTTTTGAGGCCTCCCAAGGCTTGTTTTTGGATTGAATAAGTGTTCTATCCATATTTGAACCCTTAGGGGAGGTTTTGGAGCATTCAAATTGCAGAAATTAGCTGATATGATGCTCTAAAATGCTCAGAAATTGCTTTACATGCCCAACTGCAACAAAAAATGACTTGCATGATTGTAAATCCATTTGCAACCATTTCTCACATCTTGGGAATGATTTAAATGTTGTTTGAAACATTTTCAAAATTCCATTCACCATAAAAACGACCCAACATTTGATTTCCTGATCTACAACAACTTTCATCATGCAAAGAGCACTCAAATGTAAATTTCATCTTTTTGCATGGAGTATGGTCTTTTAGGTAATGCTTGTGGAATGCAAGCTTTTAATTTTCCGTAACTTGCCATAATTTTCTCCCCTTACTGAAAATAATAACATTCATGCAGTTGGAGCTTGAACAAAAATACACACTTATTGTGGCTTTAGGAAAAGTATTTGACAAAATGTGAAATGAAACAAAGGTTCTGATGGTGAAGTATTTTCTTAGGAATATGTTTTAAAGTGTGAGATTTAAAAATAAAAGGAAGAAATGAAGGCTATATGGACCAAAATGCTCTACTAAATTGCAAGTTAAATCAAAATTTTAATTGCTACTAAATGGGTTTTTACCCAAAATTGAAATTTTTCACTTACCAGGTGAAATTGCAGCAGTAAATGACTTTTTACAGGCAGAGTAAAAGAATGCATGAGATTTACAAGTAAAGACAAAAAAGATGGAAAATAGAGAATAAAGAGGTATTTTCTAAATGCCATTATGTTGTGCAATCAAGGAGCTAAAGGTGTCGTGTGTGAACTGTAGATTCTTTTTAGGGCTTCCTCTTCTTCTTCTTATTCTCTTTATTTCTCATTTTGTAGATGTTATGGAACTTTTGTATGGGTTGGGTTGATAGAGAAATGTTGAGTCTGAGTTGTAAATGGAGTATGTAAACTTTTAATAGTTGGGATTTATGAGCAGATCTAAGCCAATTTGTGCAACAATAAATCACTATTCATGAAGTTCTCTCTAGATTTGTATGCTTTTAATTATATCAATTCAATATATCAAGGATGTTTTGAATTTGTCATCACAACTTTCCTGTGATTGTGTTATTTGGCCATGGTTCTCTTTCAAGTAAAGGGCTAAATTACTTTGATTAGATAACTAAAATTTTGATTTCACACGTGGGATTACTAAGTAGAAATTTATGACATGAGTGGGTTTGTTAATGTAAGGCATTAATTTTATTTTTTAAATCCATTGGTTGAACTTAGTTTGCTGATAGGATCTTTGTTATATTTTTATATTTGACTCCATGGCCCATGATTAAGCACCAATCTATCAAAAATCTTGAGGAATTTTCAAAAACAATACAAATCATTTAAAATCTCAATGTTTTTTTTCTTTATTGTTTAAGTTATTTATGTTCTTTGTATCTTCATGGAGTTTGAAATAATGTAGAGGCTTAAATTGAGAGAATTTTAGCTATTAACCCTCTATATGTTTGAGATGGATAGATTTAAGTTATTTGCTCTCAGCAATGTTTAATGCATATGGGATTATGCTTGAACCAGTTAGAATGTAAAATACCCATCACTCATATACCTGAGAACTATTCACTTTCATAGGTCTATTATTTGTTGTTTGACACAAGTTTATCATACATTCAGGCCTACAATTAGGAGCACCCTCCCGAGTCCTGTGGAGCTCAAAGTGCAAAAGGATTTCATAGCCTTGTTCATTGGATTTTCTTGTCTTCAATCTATTGATAGTGTTGATTCCTTGTCTTAAATATTTAATGTTGTCGCTTAGGCAAAGTGTTTCTCCTTAGGATTGAAGGTTGCAATAAAAATAACCAATAGGGGGGATGTTGAGGGTGTTTCTCTTGGTTGTGGATTTTTTCTAGCATTGTATGTATGAGAAACAATATTGTAACTTGGTTGTTGCGAAACATTGTTCTTAGGTGGTTCGAGGATAAGGAAATGTTTGTTTTGATCCTGTGGTTTTTGAGAGGGTGGATGGATGATAATTTTAGGCTGATGAGGTTAATTCAAGGCATACCTAATGTGCATAAACTCAGAAGACTTATCATTATTTTCATGATTTTCTAGTGAGGAGGAGTCTAATGTTACTTCATCATCTTCATCTAAGGAATTACTATTGTCAATATTCTCATTTTCTTCCACCTTTATGTCTTCCCTAGTAGGAGAGTTTTTAGAAGAACTACAAACCAAATATTCTTGACATTCAAGGATTGGTTCGTCTAAGATGGCTTCATCGCATGCAAGGGAGTTATCAATGGTTGAATTTTCTTGTTCATAAATTTTGTTGTTTGCTTATTCCATATGTTTCTCATGACTTTCATTGGTTGTGCTTTCTATCATCAAATTATCTTCTTCACTACTAGGAGAGATACTAGGAGAAGAACAAGTATGATTTTCATGATCATTTATGATTTCATTCATTTTTTCCCTAATAAGATAGGTAGGGGAAGTATCACAAATAGGGTTTTCATAGATCTTAAAGTTTTGATCATCCAACACCAACATATATTCACTTACACTTTCATCCTCTAGAACATTATCACAAGAGGTGAAGATGTTTGGAAATGAATGTGGACTAGTTGAAGTTTCAATGGTTGTGTGTTTGTCATGATTACCTACGGTTATTTCTTCTTGTCCATAAATTTATTGTTCACTAAGAGAGGTGGAAGGAGAGAAACAACTAGGACTCTCAAAACCCTCATTGATTAATTATTCTAACATAAAAATATCTTCTTCACCAGTAGGAGAGATATTAGGAGAATGAATATGATCATTAGAATTGTCCAATGTTGTATTCTCTTTCACTAAAATACTCTCATAGGGAGGGGATATGAATTTTTCCTTAGTGTGCCTAGAAAGGTAAGGTACTAACATTGTTTGACCAAAAATGAAAATAAATTTTAACCATCTCATGCAATGCTTTAATAATGTAAAGAATGTGTATCCAGAGATGCAAAATAGTTTCATCCAATGAATATAAAACTTTAAGAATACAAAAAATGTATATCCAAAAATGAAAAGCACTTTTATCAAATTTATGGAAAGTTTTATGAATGTAAACATTATATATGAAAAAGTGAAAAGTAATTTAATCCATATTATGCAAAGTTTCAGAAATGCAAGCATTTTTAGATCTAATGATTCTTGTAATTGAAATGATTTCAAAAATGGGTGCCCTAAATTGATGTTTTTGACCTAGATGCATAAAATAGATGTTCTCAAAACTTTCCATTCTTATAGTATATGTTAGGAGGAGGCTTAGGAAGCACATAAAAGTATATTTAAACCATGAAAATTGCAGCTTCAAACTCAACAGTGACTAAGATGCCAATAATGGCATCTTGGTCCTACTGAAGGAATTGGAAGGTTCCAGAAATTGGAAAAGAAGGCAATCAACTCAGATAGGATTCTGAGTTAAAAACCTAGAGAGGGAGTAAGACACTAGTAAGGGTATTTTTGTCCTAGTCAAGGTTTTTTTCAAAAAAAACAACAAATTCTAAGTTGTTAATAGTGTTCCCAAATTTCCTACCTAGGGACATAGTGTTTGGAAACATAAAATTGTGCAAATGAATAAAAGAAAAAATAACTAGTGACAAGCAATTGGATGCAAAGTTGAATGCAATTTTTTCAATTTTGAATGTATCAAAAAATGTTCCTAAATGCAATTAGGATGATCGACAATGCACTCTTTTAGTTTTTCAATGAGATTTAAGATGATGCAAGAAAGAAAAAATGTACTTTCACTAATGAAAATATGAGAAACCCTAGATGTAATCTCACTAATGCAAGATGTAATGAAAGAATGAATGCAACCTAGATCTAGGAATATAATGGACTCCAAATCAAAAAATTAATGACCAAAACATCAAGTTCACCAAAATGATTGGTGGAAAAATGGACACACAATGTCACTCTTTCTCCAAAAACTCACTCAAGAATGTCTTAGGAGTAGGACTAAATGGATTGACTATCAACCTCACAAGATGAGTCAACTCTCAACAAGGAGGAACTAGAAGGGGGTTCTTTAAGCCTTTAGGGGTTCACAACCAAGAAAAAGCTTGGAAAAGGCACTTTCACATGCAACTCACAAAACCTACTAATGCAAGCTAAATAACGAGTGAAAATGATGAAATTAAGCTAGACCAAGTTAGGGGCATGTACCTAGGAAGTCTGGAAATGTGATGTAGATTTTGGAAATGTAAAAATGTTGTCAAAGAGTGATATTGAGGACTAATAAACCCTTAATATTGTCTTAGTATCATTGCTATATTTTAAGGTAGATGGAGAATCTTCAGATGTCGGATCAAGATCCGAAATAATCTCTGCAAAATACCCTTGGGAGGACTAAGAAACCCTTACTATTGTCTTAGTCTCATTTGGAATTTGTGAAATCTCTTAATGTGGTCCTAATCTCCAAGGTCTGCACTTGCCTCTTCTTAGATGTGAGGTCTTGAATCTTTCAGATCTGGCATGTAGGTGAGTTTTCATGAAGATGACAACTTTGCAATCCCACTTTGCAACTTTTCAACTTTGACTCCAAATGATCTCCAAGTCTTCAACCTAGATCTGAAAACAAAAATAGGCAAGAGATGAAAAACTTGTTGATTGTTAGTTAATGGGGTTTTTCCTTGGTCAAACCCCTTTGTAGGTAATTAAATTAAATGATTAAATGAAGCATGAAACATGAAATATGTAAGTGATATCACCTCAAATGATGTATTGTGAAGAAAATATACAATCTACCATCTAGTGGCCATGAGGAATGTAGATCTTGGATCCTTGGATTTGATGTGAACAATGATTGTAAATAGATCTTCAATGTTATATCCACAATCTTGGCTCAAGAACATGAATAGATGCACCAAACGTTGGACATGATGTTGGAATCTTGATGATGGATCCAAATGCTTGATGAATTTCTCTTGAATGCTCTTATGAACTCAATTTTTTCTAGAATAGATGCTCTCACAAATTGCTTAGATTAAATTGAGTGAAGGAACTAGGTATGTGTAGGATCATGATGGGCCAAAAAGTGGCAATATGTAAGTGATATGATGGCTCATGTGGCTAATGACTTTCTTTTACCCAAAATTGATGAAATAAAAAGGGTTTTTAAAGGAGATTCCCACCTTTCCACCAATATAAATTATACTTTCCTTTGAATTTAATAAATAATTATTATTCATTTTCTATTTGAATTATGACTAAAGTCCTAATTGATCGGATGATTGAAAAACATCTACAACTTTCAAATGGTATCACATTTTTTGAATCTAAAATATGTGTCACATTCAATGCTTCACATACTATAGGATTAAAAAAAAAAATGAATTTCATGAAGTTTTGACCAAGTTAAGGTGATCAGACATATGACTTTTTCTAATTTTTAAAAGTTGTAATAAACAATTCATAATTAATTATTTACTTAGAAAAAAATTACAAAAAAATATGCATCACATCGGGACATGAGTCCTCTACTTATATCTAAAATATTGTAAGAAAATATTATCATTTTATTGTGGTTAGGGTGGTCAGATATAGACCTACTTCTTATTTTTCCCTGAAATTTAAGTACTACTGCATTGAAATTTCAAATTTTCACCAAATTTATATTTTTTAAAATAAACCTAGTAATTTAGAAACTACATTCAATTTTATACATATTCTATTCTTACATATTTTTGAAATAATATAGATAACTTATTCAAATTTTTACGTCAAGTTTCCTAACTCTGATTTTCTGAATTCTCATCTCCACTTAAGGGCCTATTTTTTCAATGATCATCTTGCACATACCCAACCTTATATTTATACTTATCTATGCATGATGTTACCTAAGAGAAGGGCTTACATGAACTAAATGAAATACCTTTGAACATGTTTACTTGCATTTTTGTTCACAAATTTTTAGCATAACATAGCTTGCTAACCTTGTGAAGCTCGAACCCTTTTCAAGGCCACCAAGCATAACACACTTTAATTTCCAATGGAACCTTTCCTTGTTTGTTCATAGGTTCTTATCATAATGCAACTTGGTAGACCTCATGAAGCTTGATGTCTTTGCCTCATGAAACTTGATATCTTTGTTTTCTTCTTGTGGCTCCTTATTGAAGTTGTTAGAGTGATAGCTTTGATATGGTAGGGGAGCCTAATAATATTTACTCATTTTCCACCCTTGGGGGCTCACCTAAAGGATAGTTATTGTTTCATTAGCCTGAAGTGAGTGTGCATGTTATTTGCATAGTGGACATCAATTTTTTCTTGTGAACATTTTTTGAAAAATAATCATGTTCCACATTGCGTTGGACAGTTGTGGCTTGATCCACCATTTTATTTATTTTTTCTTTTTAGTATTTGATGTTGCATGATTGAGTAATCTTGATTTTTTTTCATACATATGTGTTGAATGTCTACTTTAGTGTGAGTTTGATGCAAATTCATCATCTAACTAAAGTGGAGGCTAAATTTAGCATAGAAAAATGTATCCCTTGTACATTTTCACACTTTTTTGTGCCCTTCTAGTTTTATTTGGACTTAATTGTGACTTATTTTAGTGTTATAAAGTGTACCACTTTACACTTTCAAACTTATTTATGTCTCCTATAATTAATTAAGCTTAATACTACCTTAATTGGCCCCTTTAATTCATTTTCCAAGAATATTTGTTACATTTTTTGAAGAGGAAACCTGGCATTCATTAATGCCTTAACATAACACTTCTCATTGAGAAATGTGTGTCCTAGGTTTAGGGACCTAGGACCTAAATTTAAATTATGTTTTTGGTGATATTTTAACATATTCAAATCTATATTCAGATGTTGGCTTGTGATATTTGAATTTCAAGAAATTAAGGATACATATATATATAAATATAAGGTTATTTCATCATTTCAAATCCTAGAAAATAAATTCAAGAACCTAGAAAGTTAATGAGACTTCAAGATCAATTCAAGGCATTCACATACATATTTATTGAAGATTTATTATAACAATCAAGATCCAATTGTCATGTCAAATTCTTCTTCCATCATGCATGTTTATTGAGCTAATATTATGATGTAGGTTTCATGATCCATTCAAGCATTCAAAGAATTATTGCAGAAAGAGCCAAGGATCAAGATCCATGTCCTTTGAAGTCATTTCATGCAAGTTGAAAATTCACATTCCAAGTTTTATGAAAGGGTTTTTAATTGGTAATGTTGCTTTGTTAATTCTAAATTCCCTCTTTCATGTTTTTATTCATTTCAAGGTTTGATTGCCAAAATGGGGTTTGACCAAGGAAAACCCCCATTCACCAAAAAAAAAAATTTCCCTTTGGATTTGTGTTTGTAGATATAGGAAAAATAAATATTGAAGATCTCTTGAAGAGAAAAATTGAAGAACTTTTCAAAGTTGCAAAAAGTTGTCAAGGTTGTCATCTTCTCACAAAAGCTCATCTACAAAACTTATTTCTAGCTTTTCAAACCTAAAACTTGGAAAAATTGGAAGATTCATATGTGTAGAAGAGGCTCCTAAAAGTCATAGAAAAACCCTAACTTAGGACACATTTTCCCTTGGGCGAATGAGTCCAGGATCAGCTTTAGAAACTGACTTTTGGTGATTAGTACACATAGTTTTTCCCTTCTCCGATCTGCATTTTTTTTTTGGTTATTTTTGTATTGAGCTTAATCTTGTTGTTCCAAGTGTTAGGTTACATTTGGTTGTTGATTTACTATTTTTAGTTTTTCTCCCCAACGTGTGGTTTGACTAGGACCCAAGTGTCTTGACACAAAAAGAAAATTTGTAGATTCACACCTTGAGTTGACTCACCTAAGGGTTGTGAGACAATTATTTATGTAAATATCATTAAATGAGGAAGATAGGTTCATCATAACCCAAATTTACCACTTTCATATTGATGCAAACCAATTTTTCATCTTTTCAAAAAATAATGATCTTCATCATTAGGTTTCCCTCCTCACTATGTGGCATTTGCAACTCTATGTATTTGTTCATTACCATTTATGGTGGCACAAGCTTAGGTCTAACCATATTTTCCATGGTAGCAACATGATAGTCTATTAGGTAGTTTTCTTTATCTCCACACTTGGGGAATAAGGATAACTATTTTCAAGTTGTACATTATTTTCCTTAAAGTACCAACATAACAAGTATTGTTACATTTTAAGGGGGACATATGGTCCCCTACTCATGATTTGCATAAATAATGGTCCATTTTTAGTGATGATAGAATACATCTCCTAGAAAGTGTGACTTTGTTAAGTAGAGTGTGACTCCTCAATTCATTCTTTTGTCACCTTTATAGTGATCCTAGGCTTAATTTCCCCTAATGATGTGACTTTTCTTGGTAGACCATGTTCCCTTTTGTGGCAATATTATGGATAGTATTCCCTAAAGTGTGATCTTGTGTTCCACAACTTTTCCTCTCTTAATAGTCATATCATGTGTGATATTCCATAAGGTTTGACTCTTTATAGATTCATTAATCCCCCTTTATCATTTTATAGAAAACCTTGGTGGTGGTGTTATTTATAACACCCTTGCAAGTTTGGATCTATCATTTATGCACCTTATTAGATGAGTTTACATATCTTCTTCGGAGAGTTTTTGTTGCTTCTGAAGTGAGTTTGTCATTTATTCACCTTCTTAGGTAATTTTCTGAACCTTCTTAGATGAGGTTTTGTTGTCCCTATAGCACACATGCCCCATTAGAAATTGGGACCCTCTGTCTTTTGCCCTATTGGGTTGTTTTGTGGCTACCTAATTTTGTGTGCCCTCATTTTGGTGACCGTAATGGTCAAAATGTTTGTCAAGTCTCATCTTAGGTTGACCATGAAGTGCCCCTCAAATTTTTTTAAAGTCCTAAGGCTTCCTTAACAAAAACCTTTTGTTGGCGTTTGTGGAGCCTCTCAGGCCCGGACCATCAGGATTCTCCTCTCAGGTTTGCTTGTCTGTACTGCCTTTCCAGATGACTTTCACTCCACTCCTCCTTCACTCCTAGACCCCGACTTTGGGATTTTTGTCCGATGACTTGTGTGTAAAATGGCATTCTGTCACACCCTTCGGGCCCAACCCTTCAGGTTTCCCTACTAGAGTTTCCTTCTACTCTTTTTTGTTTTGGATGGTCATTGGCCAATGTCCTTCCACCCTCTGGACCTCGGTTCTTGCTTGGTCGATGGATTCCTACTTGGCAATTTTTTGGACAAAATTTCCCTCTCGTCACTCCGGACCTTGGGCTCCAAACTTCCCACCGCCATCCTTAATTCGAATCCACCAACCTCACTGGCCACCATACATGCATTTATTAGGGACATTAATTATGATTAGGGGTATAAGTACTAGGTCTGACATGTCATTTTCACATGTTAGGAATTCTAGAGAAGTGCAGTGTCATCACCCCTTCTGCACCCGAGTCATCCCTTCATCATTCTCCAAGGATCCACAAATGCCATTGTTCAGGTCTGTGAGGTATGTTTGTCGAACAATAGCCTACTGTGTATTTTCATGATTTAATGTTTAAATGATGGGGAAGAAGGAAATATTTTTTGTGAATCTGATGGAGGGAACATCTTGCCACAAAACCCATATGTTAAAATCTCCAAGACATCCCTCCCAGGCTCAGAAAATCAAAATCAAAATCTAGTATTCCCATCATTGTTCATTGAACTGAGCGAGTATTCCCACTAGGCCTAAGACCTTTGGTTCTCGTTACAACTTTAGACAAAAAACTTATCTCAAACAGTGAAGCATCTCGCAGGTTCTGGCATATGGGACTCCACCTTTGGATCATTGCTTCACCTTTGTTGTTTCAAATGGTGTTCTCACCTCACCCTTCTGGATCTAAGAACCTGACTCATCATTTGATGCAAGACCTATGATGAAGCCTCCACCTCTAAGCAGCCCTCGGGCCCTAGTCTTTTGACATCAATCCATGGGATGCTCCTGTCATTCTATTGTTTCATTTCGCCCGTTGGGTGACCGTCTTCCAACCTCCCCCCCAAATTGTTTAACAAAAATATTTAAGTCCTCACCTCCATAGAACCTTACCCACCAGGCATCCAACATCAGAACTCAATCCTATCTTGGTCATCCCAAACGATAATCTCAAACTATCCTTCCAACCTCCAAACCTCGGCATCCCAATCTCTGCCAAGTTTTGGTAGATGAAGTCATGGGGAAAAATCTCTTCTTGGGCCCAGACCATAAGGTGGTAGGTTTGAGACTTTTTCCCCCATTTTGACATTTCTTATGGCTATCACGTAGTGACCTCCCAACCCTCATGACCCGGGCTCTTCAACGACTAAAATTCCTAAGGCATGGTTTTGTGGCCTTCAGCCTCCCGGATTCGGGACTCCGAAATTCCTCCTTTGGAATGTCATTTCTCCAATCCTATTTCAAATAGCTAACACTTGACATCCTTTGCTTGGTTTGACCCTGGATGCCCTAATGGTGACCTAAGTGACCTCCAATCTGAAAACGAACAATGACCACCATGCTAAAATGTGATCACCCTCCCCACAGACCCTTCATTATCCAAATCCAAGGTCGGGGGAAGTCATTTGGGTCTTCCCGCTCTGTTCGCCCTCTAGAAAAAACATTTTGAGAGGGGAATTCTAGCCTCTAGGGACCGGGTCATTCATTTTCCTTCTGAGGAACCTTAAGTGATAGATTCAATTAACTAATAAGACATTTGAATGATATATTATTCAATCTAATCTTGTTTTGTAGGGATTTCACTAATTATTTATATCGTCATGCTAGGATTTTACTTAACTTCGACCTCCATGTGTAGGATATATGGCATCAAGTGTAGAAACTTTGAGAGCAACCAAGGAAAAATGAAAGAGAACTGCCAAAGCTCCTTGAGGCAAGGAGGATAAAGACCAGATGAAGTACCAAATCTAGGGAGTATCCTTGCACTCCAAGGTCACAAACAAGTGGAAATCAGTGAAACAAATATTGGGCATGTCGATATTGATGAGTTCATAGAAAGGGTTAGAATAAGCCTGAAAATAGATAATGCAAGACTCATCAGGAGTAGTGGGATAGCCAAGGCTGCAGGTTTCCCTCCCGCCTTGATTTCCCCCAAGTTGATAATGGCCTACAAAGAGGCATATCAACTAGAAAAAGGACTATTGTCGAAAGGGATGGAAACATGTTGGACGACATGTCACCATCACGAATAACAAAAAACTTCGACATTCCAGTCTTCGGAAAGATGGAGCTGCCTACTATTTAGGAATGTAAAAGAATTGTTGGATGAGGACCCCATAAGATGCAAGAACCTTATAAATCAGTATTGGCTGAAGGACAGATGGGGTAGTGTTGCAAAGGTTCCCTAGGAACTCTTTCATAGAAATTTTTTTGAGGACTAGCATGATTTGAACACCATGATGAGCAGGGTAATGGGCCTCCCTTATGCAACGTATTTTAAAGAATGGATGGTTTATTTCATCAAGCACATTCTTTGTGGAAAGCACACCACGTTCTACTAGGGAGGAATAATCAGTGACCGCATTCATGATCAATTCATGAGCATCAAGAAGACATCCAAGTTCTACATGACCTCTTACTTGGTATTCTCACTGGTCGATAAGAGGCATTGTACAGGTTATTCAGAGTTCCAAACGAAGTGCCTAGTAGAGAAATCAAGGCTTTTGAAAAGTACCCTTAGCTATAGTTCATAAATTTCAAAAGGGATTATTGGAGAGTAAATGATCCATTCATCACTTACATCATCAGGTTGCTTGGGGGAGATTTTGAGAGAAGCATCTCGCACAATTCTTGAGCATTTCTAAAAAATTATACCTTCCTATTTATCTAGTACCCCAAGTATACATACATCTGTGCCTAGGGCTTCTCGAAAATACCGAACAAGCTACCCTAGTACCCTAATGAACAAATTGTATTGTTGGAACTCTCTTGGCTGCTATGCAACATTCACACCATTTTGAGTAGCAAGCATCTAGCGGGGATTCCTTTTCCCCTTACACTCAGCTAGGGAATGTATGAGCTTTATACTTCCCAATGTGCCTAGAATTTAGAGAAGGAACTAGTGGAATATCACTTCAAATTTCACATGGCTAGGCCACAAATGGACCCATATGGTCATGTCAGAAAATAAATTGCACAGGATTATGCCCACCTCCATAATGTTGAGGATTTTTGGGCAGATTGTAAGGATGACCTTGAAGTGTGGCTAAGACATTATATGGGGATGACTACATACTTTGTGAAAAGGGTGAATTTGTTCTCGGTGCTCGATCAACTTGAGGAGGATGAAAGCACTTTAATCGACACCAAGTACAATGCCATCACCAATCTACCACTTCCAATGATTGATTGCAGTGAGTCAGAGGTTGATGAACTCAACATACTTACTAGGCCTATTGAGGCTTGAACGAAGACATGGATAGATGAAAAAATTTCTCAATTAAAGAAATGAAGGGTTATCTTGACATTCAAGGGGCTTGAGAATGAGCCAAGTGGTTCAGGTGGTGGGGAAGCTACTACATCAATGAGAGAAACATCTAAGTCCCCTCCATCAGTTCATTCGAAGAAGAGAAAGGAGATTGAAGAGTAGTAGTCCAACCCAAATGCGTACACTAGGAAGGCCTTGAATGGTGAACCTCCCAAGAAACATAAGCGAATAAGCAGCATCACTAAAATGTTGGTAATCCAAGAAGATCCTCTCCATGAGGGAGAGGAGATGGAGGCTATTCAACCAAATTCTTTGCTTATTTCATCTTCTACTACAACCATTATTGTTACCACCACTCCTATCCAACACATAGTAGTTGCATCCTCTCCGCCTATAGTGGAAATTTCCATCCATATTGATTTTGCTTCTCCCATTTCACAGGTAGTATCGGTTGATTCATCCTTCACCACTACCTCACCTATTTCTTCATCTTCCATTTCTCCTTCCTTTCCTCACCCTGTTACCAATACTATGACTGTAATGCCTACCCTCACCCTTCCAGAGTCCTTTATGAAATACATGCAAAATGTGCCCTCTGAGCTCTCAGGAATGTTTGCAAATCTAAAAGTACAATTTACAATGGCTCAAGAAATAATTAGCAGTCCAATTCCTCCTCCTCCTACCAAGCTGCCAAGAATGGAAGCCACCATGCAAATTTTTGAGGAGTTGGATCATCGACAAGAGGAATCAGCTAAGAGATTGGAAGAGGAGGCATTTGATTAACATGAGCACCCAATATACGAGCATCAGGAAATCGATGAGGTCGCCTATGAGTCATCTAGTGATGAGAGTGAAGATGCAAAGATAATTGAAGAGATAGTTGATCCTGACCTCGATGTTGAGCGGGCTAGGAAACTCAAGGAAATTAAAGACAAGGAAGCTAAAAAATAACCTATTGGTGAAGAAGAGGTTGTTGTCATGATGACAGAGGGTGATAAGTCTGCAATGAAAGAATGAGACCATGCACCTGGGCATGATGAAGGGGTGTTCCCTCATGAGGATGGGAAGGTAAGGAAGAGGATAAATCTAAAGGAGAGATTGAAAAGTACGAGAATCTAGAGATTGAGCCACCCAAGGAACATGGGTATGATGGAGAAAGGGATACTAAAAAAGAAGGCAACCCTGATGAGTGCTTACCTACCAATTCCCCTATCAAGTGCATAGTGTTCATACAAGAATCCGATGAGGAGAAGGAGGACATGAGGATAGGGTGAGAGGCCCTCATTGAAAAGGAAATTGAAGTCAGAGAGGGAGAAAAGGGGGATCAATAGGAGTCACCTTGGGGAAAGTCTTCAATGCTTGACTGGTTAGAGAGACAGCTAGAAAAGAGGGCTCCTACTCCGAAGGACCCAAAGGCAAGGCTGGAGGTTATATTGGCTTGAGCCTAGATCAGGTCAAAGGTAACAATGGATGCCTCTGGATCTAGGGTAGTACAAATAGCTACACCGGTGGTGGGAGAACAAGGAATAAGTTATAACATATCCACCATCGACTTGGGAGTGGCCACCAGGGAGGAGAAGGTTGATCATCTCAAGGAATTAGTCACCACAATGGTGCATCTCATTCAACAAGAAAAATTTTCAAAGGAGGAGCTAAAGGCACAGGTGGTTGATTTGATAGGCTATATCCAACAATGGTCATCTACAGAGGAAAAACCAACCACATCCTCAGCCCTACCATAGTTGTTGTCAAAAGAGTATATTAACAAGCTAGAGAAGAGAAAAAACTTGGAAAAGACCACAAAAAATTGGTTTTGACAAGTCTTGGATATTGGGAATACAAGTATCAATCTTGTTGTTCAAACAATGAACAATTTCTTAGAAGTGTGAATGTCTCTTGAAGGTATGAGGAGAATTTGCATTGAGTTCCCAAAGAATTATTGGGCTACTTACCCAAAAATTGAGGCTATCCTCAAGCTACCAAGTGAAATTTGGGAAAACGAATTTTCCTTCAAAGACAATGACCATTGGTTGATGGATATGTGGAAATGAGACTTTGATCATCAGAAGGAAAGGCTGGAACAGGTACTTGAGCGAGTAAATCTAGATTTTGAGTGGGCCAAGGAAGCCAGAGAAGATTGCTTATGATACCTGAAGTTGATGACAAGGTATGAAGTGCCCGTTGTCAAGATCAATCCAAAAAGTATAAAGCCTCACTTCTGAAGGAGGATGTAAGATAGGATGTTGGCCGAAATTAATACAGATTTTATAAGATTTTCTACTTGAGATTTTTCCCAATCCGAGCTATTCAAAGACCACATTGTCAAGTATGAGGAGGACTAAAAGAATCTTGTTAACAATTCCAAAGAGTGGAGCTACCAAGTGCAGAGATTTTACATCATTGAGGTTGACAAGCTCTAGCCGGTGACCTTGAAATTCATGGATTATGCAGCTTCGAAGAAGTAGGAGGGCAACCCTGTTATTGATGAAGAATTTCCAAAGAAATAGCTTTGGCAAGGAGCAATCAGAAAAAGGGACAAAATTCTACAGTACTTCCACTAGAAGACAAAACATGGATATGGACAAAATATATTTTAAAAATGTAATATATTGGGGGATAGGAAGAACCCTAGGTACAGTGAATTGTTGCCACACAAATGTAAATCAATCTTGGCCACATGTTCTAGTTTTGGGACACTATAAATAGGTGGGATCCTCTCATTTTCAAGGAGAGTTGAGTTGTTGTAAAGATATGCAGCAAAAATTGTAATAGAAATACATTGATTTTGGTGCATTTCTAGATTTCTTCTCATGTTTCATGATTCTTCTATCATAGTTGGATGATTTAGTTGAATTTTCTTTGTTGTTCTAGTTTCCTTTCAATTAGCTTTGGTAAAATTAGTGATGTTGTTTCTTGGTTATGAATATTTTTTTTGTGTAGATGCCCTCCTTTCCCATACTTTTATTTGTTTGCTACTGGTAGATGGTTGTGTAAAGTTAGTTTGGAACTTGATTTCAAGCTTCTTTTAAATATTTACCTATGTTCATGCATATGTATGGTGAACGAATGGTAAAACATCTACAGTCCTTAGAAGATAGCACATATTTCCTGAGACTGTGAGATTTCTGGTTAAGTGGAATTTTTTTCTAAGGAAGTTGACCATAATAGAGACCTCCATGATCACTATTCATTGGTAGTGTAACATAGATTTTCTAGAGATTCTGCATAGATTGAGATGATCAAATCTAAATCTAACAAATAATCTAAATCAAAACAACAAAGAACGAGTAAATGAACAATAAGAAATTAAATAAATAACTGAAAATATCTCACCAAATATGTGTCTACTTCTTTGAATTATCTCGATTTCCCTTCTCCATTTTGTTGTATTAGTATTCTTGCCCTCAGATTTATGTGTTTGATGCAATACTAACCTTGTCGAATGTCTAAGAAAAATATCAAAGATTAAGTTTCTTCTCAAAAGTATATGATTTCGGGAGGAGGAATAATGATAATGATAGGCCATTTTATAGATTTTGGGTTTTTGAACGATCGGCTCAGATTCAAAAGAGAGATCAACAGATGATATTGATGAATGTCATGCAATGTGAGTTATGTGTCAATCATAACATGAGTTAGAAAATTCTACAAGATAAAAATTAAATTAGAATGATAACTTAATCTTGTGTCAAGACTATTCAAAAATAGGAAGAACAAGAGTTCAAGATTAAATAAACAATTTAATCTTTAGTTAAGAGTCTTTGAAAATACAAGAAATAGACTTTGAATGACAAATACAAAGCTATAACTCGAAGAATAAAGAGTTTGAATTCATACATGAATTAATTAATTAATTAAAGATATTTAATTAATAGACACATTCATGCACATGAGTTAGAACTAGTTAACTGACTAGCTGTGATAGAGATTCCTCTCACAGAGACGATCAGATATCGAATCTAGAGATAACTAATGGATTTAAAATAGATCTTTGAGTCCGAAGGTGAGTGAATTATTAGTCAATTGAATGAAAAAATAATGTGACATAAATAATTAATTAATGAATTAAATGTTAATTTAATTCAACATTTGAAATATAAATGAATTTAGTTAAATAAATAAAGATAATTTATTTAATTTGACAGTTGAAAAGGTGGAATTGAATAATTAAATAATAAATATTTAACTATAGTTGAAAAGGTTAAATTGGGTAGTTAAATAATAAATATTTAATTATAGATAAAGGGGGTTTAATTAAATAATAAATATTTAATTTAGAAAGAAGAATTAATTAGTTAGTGACATAATTAAATAAACATGACTTATTTAATTAATCAAAGTTGAATAAATGAATTAGTGAATTAATTAAAAGGGGTATCTAATTAATAGAGGAAATATGTGTTAGAAAGGTAATTAAATAATAATAAACATTATTTAGTCATGACCATGGATATTTAGAAAATTATGTCGAAAGTGATACTCGCAAGCCTAGACCAATTTTCGGTGTCTACAGTTTGCCCCTCTTTGATACAATGTCATTCCAGCATTGTGTCAAAGAAAATATGCCCTGATCGTGGCCAAACATGAAATAGGTTAGGGTATGGCCCCTTGGGAAAATTGACAAATTTTTGAAAATTTTCAAAAAAATTAGGAAATATTCCCAATAAGTCAAAATAATAGTTAGAAATGCTATGGAGTTGACGGAATTGAATTTGGAAGTGTTAGGGATGTGTACAGGTCAGTAGAAGTTGAAATTTTACATGACCAATAGACAAGGTCAAAAGAAATGCCACCCAAACCCTAGGTATAAGTAGAAATTAGGTTGAAAACCAATTCATTTGCACCCGGAGGAGTTGAAGAACTGAGATTTTTCTCTGAGTATTGGACAAAGATGGCTCCCATTCCATATGCTGTGCATTGAGATTATCGGATCTGTACCTTTAGATGGCTAGCCGATGCATGACCACTAGTATGTACCCAAAAATGAGCCCTTGAAATTTATTTTTGCACGTAGTTTTAGGCACCCAAACTTTAATTTGCACATGCAGTCTTTCAGGATCGACGCATATGCAATCGTACACAACGCATTTGCTTGTGGAACGATGCATATGATTAATCACACCTAGGATAGGATAGGTCATTTTAGGCATGCATCGCATATGTTATAAAATGCACTGCATATGTATGCATGCATCACATTTGTATTAAAAATGTACACATGTAGGTTTTTGAAATGCATATGCATCAAGTAGAGAGGTTATAAAAAATGCACCGCATTTGAATTTATGCACCACATTTGCATTAGTTGGAAAATGGAATGAAAGCATGCAACACATATGAAATATGTGATGCAAATTCATTGCATTGCAATGCATTTGTATGGATGCACCACATTTGCTATAGTGAGCCGCTTTTGGCTGGAAAAGTTTTTGAAAAAATTTCTAAGTAAAAACTTGAAAAACTTGACATCATGGTTGAAATGCAGGTTGTGTTAGATCCTATTTATACTCGAGAGTCACATCATGATACCGTTGATCTAAGAGATTCATTGGTTAGTGTGGAGACACGACTATTGTAGAGACTCGGTCGTCATCATGTTCTAACTATGCCCATGATTCAGGCAAATAGAGGGATGCTGAATGCATTGTGTGAGCAATGGCTTTTTGAGACATCATTGTTTCATCTGCTGACTAGGGAGGCTATAGTCACATTGGAGGATGTCTATAGGATTCTGAGACTTCCTATCAGAAGAGAGCGGGTGATGTATGATACCTAGTGTGGATTTAGCGAGCTCTCCAGATTTTATCATTATGATGATATTAGTAGGCTAGGTATTGAGCATTATCAGATCAGATGGTCGGTTTTGGCAGATAGATATGAGAGGATTGACTATATCCTATGCACATTGATAGGGGGTATAGTTCTTCTAGATCGATGGGGTCATAGTTTTCCTTTCAGGTGGGGAGAGAGACTATGTATGCCTGGGGTCCATTCTTATTGGGCATTTTATACTTCCACTTACATGATATAGTGTATAGAGACGCATAGTCGATGAGCTATGGGAATACTCTTCTGATGGTTTGGGCATGAGAGTGGATAGCTATGTTTCATCCTTTGGTTACTATAGAGTGGGAGGCTAGATCTCCATATGTTTTCCGGTACACGAGAAACATTACTTAGAGCCATGTGGGAGATACAGGATTTTGGAGATATGTATTGGATACTTTAGATCAGTTCACTTGGAGACCATGCATGGATTGTGAGCAAAGGTCTGATGAGGATAGGCATTTACCATATTGCAGAAGGACACAGTACCTGATTGGTAGGACTATTTTGAGTGTGCATATCATTGAGAGACATTTTCCAGATCGAGTGTTGAGACAATTTGGAGAGGTTCAGGATGAGCCTCGAGGTAGAGCAGAGTTTTCTCATTCATCTAGAGAGGTTCCATATTGGGGGCCTATGATTCCATTTGCTACTGCGGAGGCAGAGATTCAGGCACTATAGCCTATACAGTGGGGTTGGAGAGATGGAGTAGAGGATATAGGGGCGATAGATGCGTATAACACATGGTGGGCAGAGCATTGTCCGATTTCGTATACAAATCTAGACCATGCAACACCAGTTGAGAGATGAGGCACAGGGCTGAGAGGATAGCGGAGGGGTAGAGGTGGTGCCAAGGTTGGAGGTAGGGGTGGTGGTGATGATTGAAAAGGAGGTGGAGGCAAAGGTGGGAGACAAGGATGAAGAGGATGGAGATGGGGTCGAGTAGGTGGACTTTCACCTTTTCAAGAGTTAGAGGCAGAGGATGTACCGATGTTGGACATCAGAGGTGGAGTAGAGGCATAGGCTAGTGATGAGCATGTTGCCAAGGAGGTAGTAGTAGAGGAGCATGCAAAGGTAGATATTGGTGGAGAGGACCCTGTAGAGGATGAGGAGGCTGGCATGGATATTGATCCGCTTGGTATTCTGGTAGGCTATGGGGAGGATGATATTAAGGAGGAGGCACCTATGGAGGAGTAGGAGAGAGAGCTCTAAGATTGGATTGTAGAGGGGAGACAGGAGGATGATGCCCCTAGAGACAATGATAGGGAGGCTTTGGAGGACAGGTTGAGACTAATGATAGCAGAGCGAGATGATTTGCAGATGGAGAGGGACAATGCTCATATGGAGAGAGATAGTGCACGCATGGAGAGAGATCAGGCCATAGCTCGGTGATAGGAGACAAAGCAGAAGTACATAAAGGTCAGATGTTTGTGCAGTGGCACTTCATTTGATGGTATGGTTTAGGAGCTAGTTAGAGTTGTAGAGAGGGCTACCTATTACAGGGACCTATATGAGTCAGTGGTGCTAGTAGACAGACAAGATCCTAGCTTCTCAGAGGTTCACAGCCATAGGTCACAAAGCAGGAGTCAGACTAAGACTCAGAGCATAGAGGGTGTTGTAAGACCACTGAGGACAGGTCCGTATGATAGGCCTTCCACCTCATAGAGAGTACCTTCGCGGAAGTTTCCTCCACCTTCACCACAAGACAGTAGCAGTAGTGGGACATGGTGACACTTGTTATACATGTAGACATTGTATTTTGATTAGAGAGCCTACGAGCTTGTTTGTATTTATGGACACACTTTGATATTGTACTATGACACACTATTTTGAGCTATATATATATGATTTTGGGGGGTTCTATTTTATGATGATGCATTGCTTCTATATGTTTATGTTTCCTAGATTATGTATATATTTATGTGTTATGAATGAATGTTTTGACATTTTGATGAGTGTATGCAGTTTATGATGTTATGGATGACTCTATTTAATTATGATAATGGAATGCAATGTCCTATATGATGCTATTTACATGTCATGGTTATATGTACATGAAATGTCTACATTATGTATCTAATGATGATGGAATACCTATTATGTCATGATTTTTCTATATGCAATGAAGATCTATATGAAATGCTTATATAATGGATGCATATGCAGATGACCTAATGTTTTTGTTTGTGTCATAGGACTCTATCATTATGTTGGATGAGAGAAATGTTAAAATGGATGATTATAGGATGTTAGTAAGAAACAAAGGAGGTTGATTTGAAAAAAAGAAATGATCTTCGATATTTTTCCATGTACGTTATGCTTGCAATTTTATCATCACTGGGCTGGACTGACACAAATGGATAGTAAACACCATGATATGAGATAGACCATAGTGTAGAATGTCATCCATCTGTGAAAAACAGACAGTTGCAGACAAGCAGTGTCATAACGAAAACTAAGGACAAGATTGCCCCAATCGTTGTCGTCTAGACAAACCACAAACAACAAACAAATAAAAGATGGGTCATGAGACTTCATTGCTCCTCTAAATGCATGACAGAACATCCTTGAGGAAACTAGTAACATGAATCAAAAATCCAAAGATAAAAAGACAGTTGATAGATAGCATCCAAAGAAAAAGAGTCTTGAGACATCCTTGCTTCTCTAAATCCTTCAAGGGACATCCTTGAGAAAGCTAGTAACCGGACTTATGCACAAATCGATAAAAAAGATAAGAAAAAATAAGATATAAAGTCATAAAACCAAATAAAAGTATTTGCCAAAACTTGATCTTGTGCGATTGTTTGATGTTTGACATAGCAGGATGTGAGAGATGGCACACACCGCATAAGACATTGAGTCTAGTTTCGACTTGGTGACTATCTACGTAAGGCATGACAAAGCCTAGTTTTAGAAAGACACATGTCGTATAAGACGTTGAATCCTGATGACATTGATGTGACAAGCTACATGAGGCTATGACAATTTGATGATGTCTATTGACAATAAATACATACCTTGCTTAAGACATAATTTGATCATTCTGACGATGTGATTGATATTGACTTCATGACTTTAAGATGTTTGCCTTGTTGATGCATGACTTGTTTTGATTCCTTGACTGATTTGAGTGTGTGTGTGTTGACAGTGTATGACTTGAGATGATATACCCTAAAGGACTGACCTAACTAACTGAAGACCTGCATTTAATTTGATGATATGTAACATGTGTGATAATGAAGGTGATAAACCCTATTGGAATGACCTAGTGCAGTCTTGGGGGCTCATCGATTGATTAGCCTTGCCTACATTGTACACACAGAGAACTCATAGTTTGACATGACCAATGACTTTGAATGTACAAAGAGTTGTGATTTTAATGTGTGTGAGACGTGAGAAACCTAAACAGATAGACCTAATGCCTCGAGGGCACATCAGTTGATGGCCTTCCCTATGTCCAGTCATAGAGGCAATGTAGTTCGACTATGTCTATGGTTGACTTAACATGACTAACTTCACTTTGTTTTGGGGATTTTTTGACATGTTTTATTTTGGTTTTTTTTTTTTTACTTTTTCTACTATTTTTGGGATTTTTTCAGGACATTTTTGAATGGTGTAAATGTTATGCACAAGGTCCTCATGGCACAGAACAAGGATTTTCCCCCAGTCAGGAATAAGACATGCAAGATGGAGTGGGGAATGAGACATAATAGACTTGATGTCAATCGTTCCAAGCAATGGATAGGACAACCATTTGTTATGAGGGACGGTGAAAAGTCTGATTGGAATGATGGTAGACAAAAGAGCGAGTTTGACTACACATGGCACCTTTTTTCCAGGTTTTCACCATGGTACTTATCCCTAGCACCACCAAAGTGGTTTTCACAATAGGATGGATTATTTCTCTTTACTATTTTTGCTGATTTTCCAATTTTTTTGGTGTTACAAAGATGCATGTTTTCCAGGTTTTCATCAAGGTAACCATTTTTTTATTTTTCCAATTTTTTGTATTTTTCTTGGTTAAGACATAGATTCTCAGAAGCTATGCATAGAACCTCTTCAGATGAAGGCTATTAATTGGTGACAAAAGTGATTCACCTTTAGGGGTAGAGATTTGATACACACCTGATCCAAATGCTTCTGTGACTATATAGGGCCCTAACCAGTTAGGTTCAAACTTTCTTGGCTTTTCTCATTCAACTTGATTCTTGGGATTCTCCATTAAAACCAAGTCACCAATGTCAAAGTGTCTATTTAGAAACTTCCTATTATCGCTATGATGAAGACGATTTTGATATGCTTGCAAATGGTCTAGTGCTTTTTGTCTGCATTCATCCAGTAGTTCTATCTCTTGTAATCTAGATACATGGTATTCTTCATTGTCAATGTGACCTTTCAAGGATACCCTCAGGGAAGGAATTTCAACATCAATAGGTAAGATAGCTTCGGAGCCGAACACTAGGGAGTATAGAGTGGCGCTAGTGGGAGTACAGATGCTTATGTGGTAATCCCATAAGGCAGGATTAAGTTGTAGGTGCTAGTCATGGCTAGACTCATTGACATTCTTCTTTAGGATTCTAACAATGGTTTTATTAGATGCCTCGGCTTGGCCATTACCTTGTGGTTAATATGGGGTGGAAAAATGATGTTTGATATGGAACTCTTCACATAAATGGCATACTTCTTGGTTTTTGAATGGGCATCCATTGTCTATGATAATGGATTGGGGTGCACCATACTGACAAATGATATATTTTAGGATAAACTTGGATATTTGTGAGTCAGTGATGTAGGTCATGGGAATAGCTTCAATTCATTTGGTGAAGTATTCGATGGCGGTTATGATGAATTTATGGCCATTAGATGATGGAGGGTGTATCTTACCAGTGAGGTGAAGTCCCCATTGTGTGAAAGGCCATGGTGATTTAATCGAACAAAGCTCTTGTGCTAGTGCTCTTATCAAATCTCCATGTATCTGACACTCTCTACATTTCTTTACAAATATATGAGTCTTTTTCCATTGTAGGCCAATAATAACATAATCTCATAATCTTATGGGATAAAGTTGGACCACTCGAATGGGACCCTCGTGAACCACTCGCAAATTTGTGTATGCTTCTTTAGCATCGAGACATCTCATTAGGGTGTTATCTAAGGTATGTATATATAGGTTATCTCCGATGATGGTGTACTTAGCTGACTTACGGATAAAGGTTCGATGTTGGTTATCTGACAGGTCTAATGGTAAGGTTTGGTCATTTAGATAGTCGAATATGTCTTTGTACCAAGGGGAAGTAGGACCAACAATTATACACACCATCATAAAATCTGGGACATCATAGGTAGGGACCAATAGTTGTTCAACCAAAAACTCAAACTTAGGCACGTTACTTGGAATATCTAATAAGGAACCCATGGTTTCCATAGCATCTGCTGCCCTGTTCTGAATACGTGGTAATTTTTGAAAGGTAATGTCCTCAAAGTGCTGCTTGAAGCTATCATCCATTCACTTATAGGGAGAAAGTTTCTCATCCTAAGTCTTATAATCATCATTTACTTTCTGGATTACTAGCTGAGAATCGCCAAAAACATGTAGACTCTTAATCTTCCATTGGGTTGCCATTCTTAGCCCTGTCACTCAAGCTTCATACTTTGCTATGTTGTTGGTGCAAGGTAAAGAAATAGTGAATGATTTAGGAATGGTATCGCCTTGAGGTGTAACAAATAGGATACCTACTCCTAAACCATGATTTTTATGTGACTTGTCAAAGTACAATTTCTATTTGATTCTAGTGTCAATGTTGAAGATAAATTCATCAGGAAAATTTTCCACTAAAGGATGGTCTACCTTCATGGGTGCATCTGCTAACTAATCTACAATCACTTGTCCTTTTATATCCTTCCTTTCCACATATTGGATGTCATACTCACTAAGTATCATAACCCATTTAGCCAATTGACATGTTAATGTTGCTTTACTTAGGAGATATTTGAGGGGATCAATCTTTGCAGCCAACATTGTTTGGTAATTTAGCATATAGTGCTAGATTTTTTTAGTAGAAAAGACTACCGCAAGACAGGCATGTTCTATTTTATTGTAATTTAATTCATATCCCACCAACATATGACTGATGTAGTAGACTACTTTTTCATGACTTTGATCATCATTTTGTGCGAGAAGAGCTCCTAATGGTGACTAAGTTGATGAGATGTATAGTATCAAATATTTTCCATCTATAGGTGGCATTAATACTAGCGATGTGAGTAGATAATCCTTGATTTGTTGGAAAGCTTCCTCAAATTTAGGTGTCCAGACAAATGGTACTGCTTTCTTGAGTAAATGTTGAAATGGGTGTATTTTGTCTGCCAGTTGTACAATGAAACGCCTGATAGACTGTAATCTTCCTTGTAGTGTTCTTAGTTGGCCAATGTTGATCGGAGTAGGCATTTCTATGATAGCTTTTACCTTCTCTGGATCTACTTCAATGCCTCTTCTGAAAATAATATACCCTAGAAGTTTCCCTGATTTCACTCCAAAGACACATTTCTTTGGATTTAGTCTGATGTTGTAATTCTCTAGCCTCTGGAATATCTTTTCTAGAAATTTCAAATGATCTAACCTTGTTTCTAATTTACCTATGATTTCATCGACATAATCTTCCATCAGAGTATGTACAAAGTCATGGAAAATAATAGTCATTACCCGCTAATAGGTAGCTCCTGCATTCTTAAGGCCAAAAGGCATAACATTCCAATAGTATGTGCCCCATGGACACGTGAAAGTTGGCTTGTGTTGGTCTTCAGCTACGGTTTTGATTTGGTTCTATCCATAGAAACCATCCATGAGGGATAGCATCTCGTATCCTGCTATAAGATCTATTATCATGTCTATGTTTGTAAAAGGGAAGTCATCCTTAGGGCATGCCTTGTTGATGTCCGTAAATTCTATGCAAATGCAGATGCCCCCAGCTGGTTTAGTTACTAGTACCAGATTTGAAATCCAATCTGCATAGTCTATGGTTCTTATGAATCCAACATCCAAGAGTTTCTTAAGTTCTTCTTTGACCAGTAGGGCAATATGTGGATGCATTTTCCTTAACTTATGTTTTACTAGCTTAATACCTAATTGTAGTGGTAGATGGTGCAATATTAGGTCTGGATCCAGCCCAGGCATGTCAACATATGACCATGCAAAGTTTATCTATCTCTTTGTGAAGAAGTCCTTAAACTCAGGTTGTTATGTCTCTGTCAATGATGCTGCAAAATATATCATCTGAGGGTTTTATTTTGTATTTATCTTGAATTTTCCTATACCACTAGGAGAATTTTTAAACCTCTATCCTTGGGTGCCTCAAAGAGGTTTTCACCCTCAGAAACGTCCTTTATTTTGACTGTTTCTTCGTCCAAAGGTGCTTTCCGGTTTTCACCTAGGGACTTGTAATTTTTCACATAGACTTTTTGGAGATTCTGCACAGATTGAGATGATCAAATCTAAATCTAACAAATAATCTAAATCAAAACAATAAAGAACGAGTAAATGAACAATAATAAATTAAATAAATAACTGAAAAGACCTCACCGAATATGCATCCACTTCTTTGAATTATCTTGATTCAAAAGAGAGATCGGCGAACAAGATTGATGAATGTCATGCGATGTGAGTTATGTGTCAGTCAGAATGTGAGTTCAAAAATTCTAGAGGATAAAGATTAAATTAGAATGATAACTTAATCTTGTGTCAAGACTGTTCAAAAATAGGAAGACAAGAGTCCAAGATTAAATAAACAAATTAATCTTTAGTTTAGAGTCTTCGAAAATAGAAGAAATAGACTTTCAATGACAAAGACAAAGTTAGAACTTCAAGAATAAAGAGTTTGAATGCATACATGAATTAATGAATTAATTAAAGATATTTAGTTAATAGACACACTCATGCACATGAGTTAGAACTAGTTAATTGACTGGTTGTGATAGCAATTCCTCTCGCAGAGATGATCAGATATCGAATCTATAAATAATTGATGAATTTAAAATAGATCTTTGAGTTAGAAGGTGAGTGAATGATTAGTCAACTGAATGACAGAAGAATGTGACATAAAGAATTAATTAATGAATTAAATGTTAATTTAATTCAACATTTGAAATATAAATGAGTTTAATTAAATAAATAAAGATAATTTATTTGATTTGATTGTTGAAAAGGTGGAATTGAATAATTAAATAATAAATATTTAACTATAGTTGAAAAGGTTAAATTGGGTAATTAAATAATAAATATTTAATTATAGATAAAGGGGGTTTAATTAAAAAATAAATATTTAATTTAGATAGAAGAATTAATTAGTTAGCAACATAATTAAATAAACATGACTTATTTAATTAATCAAAGTGGAATAAATGAATTAATGAATTAGTGAATTAATTAAAAGGGGTATTTAATTAATAGAGGAAATATGTGTTAGAAAGGTAATTAAATAATAAACATGATTTAATCATGACCATGGATATTTACAAAATTATGTCGAAAGTGATACTCGCAGGCCTAGACCAATTTTCGGTGTCTATAGGTAGTTGTAGGTCCAGGAACCCTCTCTCTTCACTGCCCTTTTTCCTTTTTTTAAGAAGTGACCTTTGCTCAAGTTCATTGCACATTGGAAAGCCAAATCTCAAGTTAGAATGGAGTTTGAATCTTTTGTTTCAACCTGCAACAAATGTATAGTAACTTCCCC
Organism: Sequoiadendron giganteum; assembly: GCA_007115665.2. Taxonomy (NCBI): domain Eukaryota; kingdom Viridiplantae; phylum Streptophyta; class Pinopsida; order Cupressales; family Cupressaceae; genus Sequoiadendron; species Sequoiadendron giganteum. The sequence continues at coordinate 302,378,070 of CM021110.1, read as the reverse complement.
ACCTTAGAAACTTTGTTTGCAAATTTGATTCCCCTTCCAGCTTAAGTCATGTAAGTCTGCCCTCTGATTATCAGCAAAATCACAAGAAAGATCCACTGAGGTATCCTATGCAAGTCATGACCTGACACCCGAGAGACCTTGGGGTTATTTTCAATAACTTGTTGGATATTTCCTTTCAAGAGAGGTGATGCACTTGTGCATTACTTGTGTTGAGAAAGTGTGCAAAATCACCCATCAACAGAACTTGTGCTAGAAGGTGGGACTTTTTGGGGGCTAAGCTAGATCGAATCGGGTCTTTCTCCCCTGAGATATTTTACATAATATTAGGGTCTACACCAAACAAAGGGGAGTTCCAAGATCTACCACCCCCTACCTAAGCTAAGAGAGCTAAGAAAGGGGAAGCCTCCATCTCCAACACATCTGACCAACCCATTTATCTTTTACCATCATCCTCATCTTCTATCCATTTGCCACTATCTTCTCCTTCATTCTTGGCAACATTTTCTCTTGCTAACCCGCTCCAAACAACCTTTTTAGTTGTCACTTCCCAAGGGCTAGACATTGCGTTCTAGCCCAACGCATTCTCATTTCAAGAAGTTATTCCATCAACCATGATTTCCCCTTTGTAGTCACAAGACAATCTGGCACAACCACCTCTACCTCCCCCTCTGATGGCGTGGTTGGGAAACAATCTATCTCATTTTTCCTTCAACCTCTCTCATGACATGCCAAAGAAACCTAAGAGTTTTTGGACAAAGTTCAATCCCCGAGATCCGCAAAGGATGGAAGAGGAGCATTTCAAGATATTTGAGATCATTCTAAAGACTATGCAGATCATACATGAGGATGTGGCTTGCTGGCTCTTTACCTACTCCCTGTGGGAGGAAACCTTATATTCATATGTCAACTTACTGGTAGGAACTATCAACACATGGGACCTTCTGGAGAATTCTTTCTTGTAGAAGTTCAAAACTCCAATTTGTCCTACAGAGTCGTATCGGCATTTTATTTCAGTTCAAAGGGATGTCAACGAACTAATCAAATCCTTTAAGGATCAATTCCATAGAGCATATACTCAACTATAGGACCCATACGTGTTCAATGATGTTTTTTTACATGTTTATTATGTTGGCTTGGACAATCTTACTACAACATTAGTGAAGAGGATGCGAACAACACCCACCAGATTGGTAGATGCATACTCGGAGGCAATCATTGCTAGCACAGACTTGGGACAAAAAAATTCCAATCTGCTACCCTCTTTGGGTTAGGTCGCTCACTCAAGCTTTGCAGCATCACACGCCCCTCATGAACCCGGTACCGTAGCTGCCCATAGTGTCCCACCTCGGACAACCAATGAATCAAGTGCCTCTAATTCCTCACTATTTTTTTCCCTAGCAACAACAAGTCCATTCTTAGCTGCCCCAAGTACTGACATATCTCCAAGTGTCTGAATTTTTGCCCGCTCACCAAAATCAGCCAATGGCTCAGCCGATGTTCCTCTAGAATACTGCTCCATAGCCAAACAACATAGAAAAGAATTAGATCAATGAACTCATGGAAATGATCAAGAAAATATCTATGAAGATCACACATTTGAGAAACCAAAACAACTAGCTGCAGGCTTCACATAAGAGTATCTAAGCTAGCATCAACCGTGACAGCCACGACAATTGCGAGAACCAAGATAACTATGATGCCAACACTTTGTCTGGGTAGAATTATGATAGGAATCAAAATTCAAGAAAAAAATATGATAGAAGGCCTTTCCTAAGGTAGAATCAGACATGGAACATGAGGCCCAATAATGGTGGTGTTCCCACTCCCCTCGATCATCCCAGTAGCAATGACAAGAATACAAGTGGATTCTACTTGGTCGAGGCTACTTTATTTGGTTGGTGTCGTATACACAAAACAAGATGACATTTTGAATTGGATTGTCTAGAATTCCAGACGACTGCTGAAATTTTTCAAATTGAAGTCCAAAATGTTGTGGAAAACTCGGGATGCAGAGATATTTTTCCCTCTAAACCATACAATTCCCCTGTGCTAGTGATCAACTGGGCTCCTTTCTCGAAGGCTGAGGAGTAGGAAGGCGCCAACATGAGCAACAATGATAAAGTAGAAGAGGTAAGTTTTGACACCATCTGTGTGTTTGGGAAGAACCTCCATAACTATCTGTTGGACTCAGGAGCTTCCACTAAATTCATGCCCCTAAGTGTGTGCAAATATTTGGGAATAGTCCCAACTCCCTTCCAGTGTAAAGTGGCATAGCTTGATAAGACTAAGATCAACATAGTTGATGAAATTAATAGACTACCCATGCAAATTTTTGTTGATCCCATAATTCAGCAAACCATTGAAATCCAAGTTCCTGATATCCCAGACACTTATGGCATAATTTTAGGAAGGGACTTCATGAAGGCATTGAATGGATATGCCACAACCGAATACTCTCATTTGTGGTTTCTATGGAAAGGGATGCCTGATAAAATTCCAATTGATTGGGAGCCACACATGAGGTTCATGATTACATAATACAATAACACCAGTGAGGTGTTGTTTGATGAAATGGAATTGGGGAAATATTCTCCATTGTTATATTCCATAGAACAAGAATGCTTGGGAGAAGATGAAAAGGGGGAGGTACTTCTTATGTTGTGTATTCCACCTTCCAACCTAGCCTATACCCCTCACAACATTGAAATGTTGATAGAATCAGATGACGAGGAATCATGCGAGGATACTAATCTTGGATTGTTGGATGGTTTCCAAGATTTCATGGAAAAATGTGTATAGGACCAGCTTAGTTTGGGAGCCAAAATTAATTTTCAAGAACTCTTGCTACCTAGTTGGTGTAGGGTACATAATGTCACCCATTCAGAATTTGAATGTTGTTTATGTCATAAATCAGTTGAGCATATCAAAAGTTGAATCACTCTGGAGGAGAGAGCTTGACCAACACCACCAGAATAAAAATGTTCAAAACCTACACCTCCTGAGAAGGTTTCTGAAATGAGGCCGCCATTAAAGTCAAAAATCAGATTTGTTGATTCTAGGGTCAAGGACCCTCTTGGGTTCTGGACATTGCGCTTTGACGGGTCCAAATCCAAGCATGGGGCTAGACCCAACTTCGAGTTGATCAGTCCCAAGGGTAAGTCGTATTTTTTTGCTCATAGGCTTCAACTTTATTGCACTAATAATGTAGCGCAATATGAGGCTTTGGTCTTGGGGCTCCTTATGGCATTAAGAAAGGGTATTAAAATGTTGCAAGTCTTCGAGGATTCAAAATTGTTTATAGAACAAGTAAGAAATCTCTATTCCTATTATGAATGAAGACTCACTAATTATAGGCATAGGGTATGGGATCTAATAGAAGGATTAAACGCTTGTAATATCCAACTGATCCCATGCTCTAAAAATCACATAGCCAATGCCTTAGCCCAAATGGCTAGTACCTTGCAACCATTGTCATTGTTTGGCCTTAAAAGGTTTATAGTCAATATCACCTCCATACCATCTGTACCAAACAACGTAGCAAATTTTCAGGTGTTTAATGATGATAAACACATCATGGACTTCATTACCAATTATGATGTATTTGTTGCCCAGATAATTGATGAGGTTGATCTTGCGGAGGTCGAACTTGATATAGAGGGAGTCAGCAATCTCAGGACCAACACTATCCTGAGAGGGATGGTCCAACTCGAACGCATATTTGATTTGGATCAAATTAGAGATCAAGATCAACAAGCCAAGAAAGATTCCATCAATGGCCATTATGACACCTACAACCTCAGAATGGTTGTGGATGCAAAGAATGTATTTATTGGCAAGATGTGCACACCCGAGGAAAGAAAGGGTATAGTTGATTATTTTTGGAAGTACCACGATTTCATTGCTTGGAGCTATGAGGATCTCAAAATAGATGATACATCAATTATCACCCATACCATCCTTCTCAGCCCAGATGCGAGACCATTTCGACAGTGACAATTCCCTATCAATGCTTTATTGGAACCAATTATATACAAGGAAGTACATAATTTTTTGTCCGCTAGGATTATCTTCCTAGTTCAGCACTCCATTTGGGTTGCCAACTTGGTCCTAGTAAGAAAATATAATGGAGAGATTAGATTGTCTGTTGACTTCCGCAATCTGAATAGAGCTTCAGAAAAGGACAACTATCTAGTGTCATTATTAGATGAGGTACTGTAGATAGTAAATGGTTCTTAGATGATTTCCTTCTTGGATGCGTACTCAGGGTGCAATCAAGTCATGGTGCAATATGAAGACCAACAGAAAATGATGTTCACAACGAAGTGGGGCACATTCACCTATACATAGATGCCCTTCGGGCTCATCAACATTGATGCCACCTTTCAATGCGCAATGGATATTGCATTTAAGGAATTGATCAAAAAGTGCATAATCATCTACATGGATTATTTAACAATGTTCTCAAAACAATGAGATGATCATGTTGTGACCTATGCAAAGTTTTTTGAAGGTGCTATGAATTTGGGGTTTATCTCAATCCGAAGAAATGCATCTTCAAGGTAATTGAGGGAAAGTTGTTGGGGCATGTCCTATCAGAAAAAGGGATCTCCATTGATCCCAAACATATTCAAGCCATCATGAGGATTCAACTTCCAGGCAGCAAGAAGGAGTTAGAATCTTTCTTTGGAAAGATTAACTTTGTTCATAAGCTTATAACAAGATTTTTTGAAATCGTCAAACCGCTCAATGCTATGTTAAAGCAAGATGCCAAGATTGAGTGGATTCCTAAGGCAAAGAAAGCCTTTAGATAAATTTAACAAGAAATTTTTGAGGCACCAATGTTAGTCAATCCAAACTATCTAAATCCTTTCTAAATCTATTCATTTGCTTCAGACCATTCATGTGCCAACATCCTGATGTAGAAGGATGATGAGGGGAATGAGCAGCCAATTGCATTCATGAGTACCCCTTTGAAAGATGCCAAGTTGCACTACCACAATGTAGAAAAACAAGCCTATGCCCTTGTTAGAGGAGTAAATAAGTTCAAGCATTGTATCTTGCACAACAAAGTGTTCGCCATAGTTCCTAACCCAATAGTAAAGACATTGTTCATGTAGAACGAGCTAGGAGAATGAAGGGAAAAATGGATTACATTGTTGTAGGAGTACGATATGGAAATCCATCTGATGAGATTGGTGAGAGGGCAAGCACTTACCAGAACGATGGCAGAAGCAGTTATTGAGGCTAAGCCTAAACTCATAGTGTAGCAATACTAGCTAGAGGATGTCTCTCCAGGAGAATGGTATGATGATATAGTGTATTATCTATTGAATCATAAATGTCCACCCCACTTGAAGGGAGTCCAAAAGCACACACTTAGACTAGAAATAAGTAGATATATGTTGCAAGGGGACATATTGTACAAGAGGAATCATGAAGGTGTATACCTAAGATGCATTGGTAAGGAAGAAGAAGATCATGTCCTGAAGGAGTTTCAAGATAAATTCGGCATGGACCATGGTTCTGAATTTTCTATGGCACATGAAATACTAAGGGTAGGGTATTATTGACCTACGGTCTTTAAGAATGCCCACACCCACATCCGTACTTTCCATGTATGCTAGACAGCGGCGACCAGAGAGAAGAATGTTGTTGTCCCATTGCAACCAATCCTGGAGGTAAGGCCACTCACACAATGGGGTCTCAACTTCATTGGTCTAGTAAGCCCTCCATCATTTGTAGGAAATAGGTACATTCTAACCGCTCCTGATTATTGCACTTGATGGACAAAAGAAATTACATGTAGGCAATGCACAATAGACGTAGTAACTAATTTTATGGAAAGTTTTATTTTGAACCATTTTGGTTGTCCTTATGCATTAGTATGTGATAATGGTCCCGTATTTGCATCATTAAAATTCACTATTTGGGCCTTTGACTATGGCATTGCACTCAAATTCTCCTCCAACGTTTATCCCCAAGGCAATGGCCTTGTCGAATCTACCAAAAAGAACCTAATTATCGTGATCAAAAAATTGCTTGATAGGAATCCCAAGGACTGGCATACCAAGCTCCATTTTTCCCTCTTGGTGAATCACACCCACCACAAAGCTTCCCTCAAAGATTCCCCTTACCACCTCATTTATGGCTTAGAACCTATTTTCCCGATACACTTGAAAATCCCTACCCTCTAGTTCATCAATGATTTTTACGAAGTAGGGGATCGTAGAGAAAATCACCTCGCTGAGCTATTACATTTAGAAGAGGTACGGGACTGTGCAATAGAAAACTTTGCCAAACATTAAGGTGTAGTCAAAAATGGTTCGATCACCGAGCTAAAGTCAAGGCCTTCCAAATTTTTGATCTAATCCTATATTGGGACAAGGCCCATGAAAAGAAAGGGGGACACAATAAGTTTGAAAAGCTTTGGCTTGGCCCCTTTTAGGTTGCATAAATTTTCAGAGATAATTATTTTCGTTTAAAGACTTTAACTTGTGAGGATGTCTCATTTCCCATCAACGGGAAGCATCTTAAGCATTACTTCCAAGCCTGAGATCTCCTGGAGCTGATCACGTAAATACTTGTATATAGGTTAGGATAGGTTTCCTTGCTTTGTTTTGTTTTGCTCATTTCCCGGTAGTTTTGTTTTGACCTTTAAGAGTGTCTCCTTGTTTTGCATTGGTGGTTGCACTTGGTTCGACGAATGGTTTGCTTTGCAGCTTGCTCTTGTTTTGGTTCTCTAGATAAACCTTCTTTCCCCACTGTTGATCCCTAAAAGTCACTAAGCATTGGTTTCCTCTTTTGAACTCTAGACTAATCTAGGATTGTACCCTTGTTTGAATCTCCTTAGTTTGTCATGGATCATACATGAACCACACTTTAAATTTTTCTAAAGAATTGTGTGGCGATTGTTGGGAGGGTTGGAGAAGTGAAAAATCTAAAGTCTTCTCTAGTGACCACTGTGATTCCCAAACCCAATACAAGATTCAGTGCTTGCATGGTTGAGCAAAAGAAAAGAAAAGAACTGAAAATCAATATTGGATAGAAAAGAAAATACAAAATCATGCAACCATATGGATGTACGAATATCTCTATTGGGGCTGTGGATGCCTAGGTAGCAGTAGAGCTATGTTCGTGGGACCACAACGACAAATCCTTTGGGGCTATGGATGTCTGACTATCAACGGAGCAATGTCCAGGTTACTTTGGGGTTAGATGAATTACGTAGCTTGTCCCTCCCGATTAGTGGTTGTTCGCTCGATTTCTGAGGAAAGGAAATGAACTCACCATGCACACACATCCATGACGATGCAATGGTGTGATTTCACCTCCGAGATTCTAGGTTCAAAATGAATGCTTATCTTTAGAATTCCAGGAGCGTTCTACCAGCAGATTCACCATTTGTTTTGCCTATAACACACATGCCCCATTCGGAATGGGGACCCTCTGTATTTTGTCATGCTAGGTCATTTTGTGGCTGCCTCATTTTGCATGCCCCCATTTTCATGTCTGTAATGGTTAACATATTGCTCAAGTCTCATCTTAGGTTGACCATGAAGTGCCCCTATAAATTTGTTGAAGTCCTAAGGCTTCCTTAACAAAAAAAATTTGTTGGCGTTCGTGGAGCCTCTCCTACCTAGACCATCGGGATTCCCCTCTTGGGTTTTCTTGTCTATATTGCCTTTTGGGATGACTCTCACTCTATGCCTCCATGGCTCCCAAACCCCAACTTACAAATTTCTATTTGATGACTTGTGTGTAAACTGGCATTCCGTCGCGCCCTCCAGGCCTGACCCTTCAGGTTTCCCTGCCCGGGTTTCCTTCTGGTCTTTGCTATTTTGGATGGCCATCGGCCAATGTCCTTCTGCCCTTCGGACCCGAGTTCCTACTTGGTGAGTTTTTGGATGACATTTCCCTCACATCACTTCAGACCTCGGGCTCCAAACTTCCCACCATCGTCCTTAATTCAAATCCACCAACCTCACCAGCCACCATACCTGCATTTATTAGGGACATTAATTACAATTAGGGGTATAAGTATTGGGTCTAACATGTCATTTTCACATGTCAGGAATTCCAGAGAAGTGTAGTGCCATCGCCCCTTTCACGCCTGTGCCATCCCTTCGACGTTCTTTGAGTATCCAAAATCCCCATTCTTCGGGTCTGTGAGGTATGTTTGCCATCCAATAGCCTACTACATCTTTTCATGATTTAATGTTTAAATGATGGACAAGAAGGAAATAATTTGTGTGAATATCATGGAGGGAAAACATTGCCACAAAACCCACATGCTAAAATCTCCAAGACATCCCTCCCAAGCTTAGAAAATCAAAATCAGAATCTAGTCTTCCTATCGTTGTTTGTTGAACTAAGCAACCATGCCCTCTGGGCCTGAGACCTTTGGTTTCCATTACAACTTTAGACAAAAAAATTACCTCAAATGATGAAGCATCCTGCAGGTTCTGACATCCAGGACTTCCCCTTTGAAATGCTGCTTCACCTTAGTTGTTTCAAATAGCACTCTCGCCTCACCCATCTGGGTCTCAGACCTCATCTCATCATTTGATGCGAGACCTTCAATGAAGCCTCCACCTCCAAGCAGCCCTCAAGCCATGGTCTGTGGACTTCCATCTATGAGCCGCCACTGTCGTTCTGTTGTTTCATTTCGCCTGTCGGGTGACCTCCTTCTGGCTCCCGGGTCCCGAGTGCTTCCCCACCAAATTGTTTAATGAAAATATTTAAGTCTTGGCCTCTATTAGACCTCACCCACTAGGCTTCCACCATCGGAACTCTATCCTATCTCAGTCATTCCAAACGAAAATCTCAAACCATCCTTCCAATCTCCAGACCCCAACATCCCAATCTCTGCCACGTTTTGGTAGATGAAGTCACGGGGCGAAATCTCTTCTCAGGCTTGAACCACCAGGTGGAAAGTCCTAGAATTTTGTCCCTATTTCACCATTTCTTACGGCTATCACACAACAACCTCCTAGCCCTCGCGATATAGGCTCTCCAACAACTAAAATTCCTAAGGAATGGTTTCACGTCCTTTGCCCTCTCAGGTTCTGGACTCTAGAATTTCATTTCTTTGTTGTTGTTTCAAACAACTAACACTTGACAACCTTCCCTTGGTTTGACCCCGAATGCCTTAATGGTGACCTAAGTGACCTCCAATCTGAAAAATGAACAATCACCCATGTGCTAAAATGTGATCACCTTCCCCATGGACCCTTCATTATCCAAATCCAAGGTCGAGGGAAGTCATTCGGGTCTTCCTGCTCTGTTCGCCCACCAAAACAACATTCTGATAGGGGAAGTCCTGCCTCTGGGGCTCAGGTCATTCATTTTCCTTTTGGGGAACCTTCAGTGATAGATTCAATTAAGTGATAAGACATTTGAATGATATATTATTCGATCTCATGCGAGGATTGTACTTAACTTTGGCCTCCATGTGTAGGATATATGGAATCATATCTAGAAACTTTGGGAGCAACCAAGGACAAAGGAAATAGAATTGCCAAAGCTCCTTGAGGCAAGGAGGATAAAGACCAAATGAAGTACCAATTCCAGGGAGTACCATTGCACTCCAACGTCACAACCAAGTGGAAGGACATCACTAACACACATATTCGGCATGTCGATATTGATGAGTTCATACAAAGGGTTAGAATAAGAGCCAAAATAGATAATGCAAGACTCATCAAGAGTAGCAGAATAGCCAAGGCTGCAGGTTTCCCTCTCGCCTTGATTTCCCCTGTGCTAGTAATGGACTACAGAGAGGCATATCAGCAAGAAACAAGGACTATTATCAACAGGGATGGAAACATCTTGGCCGAAATGTCACCATTAGGAATAAAAAAAACCATCCACATTCCTATTTTCAAAAAGATGGAGCTGCCTACTATTCAAGAATGTAAAGAAATGTGGGACAAGGACCCCATAAGATGCAAGAAGCTTATAAATTAGTATTGGTTGAAAAGGGATAGCACTGCAAAGGTTCCCCAGCAACTCTTTCGTAGTGAATTTTTTGAGGACTACCATGATTTGATCACCATGGTGAGTAGGGTAATGGGCCACCCTTATGCGGTGTATTTTCAAGAATGGATGGTTTATTTCATCGAGCACATTCTTGGTGGAAAGGATACCACGTTCTACTAGGGAGGAATAATCAGTGACCACTTTCATGATCAATTCATGAGCATCAAGAAGACATCCAAGTTCTACATTACCTCTTACCTGGTATACTCATTGGCCAATAAGAGTCATTATAAGGAGTTATTCAAAGTTCCAAATAAAGTGCCTGGTAGAGAACTCAAGGCTTTCAACAAGTACCCTCAGCTATAATTCAAAAATTTCAAAAGGGATTATTGCAGAGTAAATGGTGCATTCATTGCTTACATCATCAGGTTGCTTGGGGGATATTTTGAGAGAAGGGTCTCCCATAGTGCTCGAGCATTTCTAAAATATTATGCCTTCATGTTTATCCAGTACCCCAAGTTCACATACATCTGTGTCCAGGGCTTCTCGGAAAGGCCAAACAAGTTGCCCCAGCACCCTAATGACTGAATTATATTGTTGGAACTCTCTTAGCAGCTGTGCAACATTCACATTGTTCTGAGTAGAAAGTATCTAGTGGGGATCCCTTATCCCCTTACACTCGGCCAGGGGATGTATGATATTTATACTTCCCAATGTGCCTACAATTCAAAGGAGGAACTGGCAGAATATTACTTCAAATTTCACACGGCCAGGCCACGAATGGACCCATACGGTCATGTCAAAAAAGAAAAAGGACAAGAGTATGCCCACCTCCATAATGTTGATGATTTTTGGGAAGATTGTAAGGATGACCTTGAAGTGCGGCTAAGGAGCTATATGTGGATGACCACATACTTTGTGAAAAGGGTGAATTTGTTCCCGGTGCCTGATCAGCTTGAGGAGGATGAAAGCACTATAATCGACCCCAAGTACAACACCATCACCAATCTACCACTTCCAATGATTGATTGGGATGAGTCAAAGTTTGATGACCTCAACATACTTACTAGGCCTATTGAGGCTCGAATGAAGGCATGGATAGATGAACAAGTTTCTCAATTAAAGCAACAAAGGGTTGTATTGACATTCAAGGGGCTCGAGAATGAGCCAAGTGGTTCAAGTGGTGGGGTAGCTACTACATCAATGGGAGAAACATCTAAGTCCCCTCCATCAGTTCATTTAAAGAAGAGAAAGGAGATTGAAGAGCAATAGTCTGACCCAAAGGTGTACGCTAGGAAGGCCTTAGAGGGTGAACCTACCAAGAAACACAAAATGAATGAGCATCATCACTAAAATGCTAGTAATCTAGGAAGATCCACTCCACGAGGGAGAGGAGATGGAGGCTATTAACCCAAAGTCTCCACTTATTTCATTTTCTATCACAACCACTGATGTTACCAACACACAATAGTTGCATCTTCTCCACCCATGGTGGACATTTCCATCCATCTTGCTTCCGCTTCTTTGATCCTACAGGTAGTATCGATCGATTTGTCCTCCCCCACTACCTCGCCCATTTCTTCATCTTCCATGTCTCCTTCCTTTTCTCTTCCTACTGCCACTACGGTGACCGTAATTCCTGCCCTCACCCTTCTGGATCCCTTCATGAAATACATGCAAAATGTGCCCTTCGACCTCTCAAGAACATTTTCAAATCTAATAGTACAAGTTTCAATGGCTCAGGCAATAATTAGTACTTCATTTCCTCCTCCTCCTACCGAGCCACCAACAATGGAAGCCACCATGCAAATTTTTAAGGAGTTGGATCACCGAGAACAAGCAAAATCAGCTAAGAGATTGGAAGAGGAGGCGTTTGATTATCGTGAGCACCCAATATACAAGAATCAGGTAATCGATGAGGTCACCTATAAGTCCTCAAGTGATGAGAGTGAAGACGCAAAGATAATTGAAGAGATAGCTGGTCCTGAGCTGGATGTTGAGTGGGCTAGGCAGCTCAAGGAAATTGAAGATAAGTAGGCTAAAAAATATCCTATTAGTGAAGAAGAGGTTGTTGTCATGAGGACGAAAGGTGATAAGTCTCCAATGAAAGAACAGGACCATGCACCTAGGCATGATGAAGGGGCGTTCCCTCATGAAGGGCAAGAAGGTAAGGAAGAGGATAAATCTGAAGGAGAGACCGAAAACTATGGGAATCTAGAGATTTAACCACTCGAGGAACATGGGTATGATGGAGAAAGGGATACAGAAAAAGAAGGCAACCTTGATGAGTGCTTACCTAAAAAGTCCCCTATCAAGTGTATAGTGTTTGTAAATGACTCTGATGAGGTGAAGGAGGACACGAGGATAGGGCGAGATGCCCTCATTGAAAAGGCAATTGAAGTCAGAGAGGAAGAAAAGGGGGATCAACAAGAGTCACCTCAGCAAAAGTATTCAATGCTTGATTGGTTGGAGAGACAGCTAAAAAAGAGGGCTCCCACTCCAAAGGACCCAAAGGCAAGGCTGGAGGCTATATTAGCTCGAGCCTAGATCAGTAGCAGGAAGTAGAGGATGTTGAAGATCAGGTAAAAGGTAACAATGGATGCCTTTGGATCCAGGGTTGTACAAATAGCTACGTCGATGGTGGGAGAACAAGGAATAATTTATAACATATCTACCATTGAATTGGGAGTGGCCACAAGGGAGGAGAAGGTTGATCATCTCTAAGAATTAGTTGCCACAGTGGTGCATCTTATTCAACAGGAAAAATTTTTAAAGGAGGAGCTTAAGGCACAAGTGGTTGATTTGATAGCCTTTATCCAATAATGGTCATCCACATAGGAACAACCAACCACATCCTCGGCCCCGCCATGGTTGTTGTCAAAAGAGTAGATTAACAAGCTAGAGAAGAGAAAGAACTTGGAAAATACCACAAAAAATTGGTTCTGGTAGGTCTTGGATATTGGGAATATAGGTATCAATCTTATTGTTCAAACAACAAACAAGTTCTTCAAAGTGCAAACATCTCTTGAAGGTACAAGGAGAATCTGCATTGATTTCCCAAAGAAGTATGGGGCTTCTTACCCAAAAATTGAGGCTATCCTCAAGCTGCCAAGTGAAATTTGGGAAAAGGAATTGGCCTTCAAAGACAATGACCATTGGTTGATGGATGTGTGGAAATGAGACTTCGATCACCGGAAGGAAAGGCTGGAATAGGTACTTGAGCAAGTAAATTCGGATGTTGATTGGGCCAAGGAAGCCAGAGAAGATTGCTTCTGATAACTAAAGCTAATGACAAGGTATGAAGTGCCCACTATCAAGATCAATCTAGAAAGTATAAAGCCTCACTTCTGAAGGAGGATGGAAGAAATGATGTCGGTCGAAATTACTATTGATTTTATAAGCTTTGTTGCCTGATATTTCACCCAATCTGAGCTATTCAGAGACCACATTGCTAAGTATGAGGAGGTTTGGGAGAAGCTTGTTAACAATTCCAAAGAGTGGAGCTACCAAGTGCTGAGATCCAACACAATTGAGGTCGACAAGCTCCAGTCGGTGATCTTGAAATTCATGGAGTATTCAGCTTCGAAGAAGTAGGAGGGCAACCCTGTTATTGATGAAGAATTTCTAAAGGAATAGTTGCAACAAAGAGAAATCAAAAAAAGGAAAAAATTCTACAGTACTGCCACTAGAAGACAAAATAGGGATATGGACAAAATGTATTTTAAAAATGTAATATATTGGGGGGTAGGTGGAACCCTACTTTATAGTGAATTGTGGCCACACAAATGTAAATCAATCTTGGCCACATGTTCTATTTTTGGGACACTATAAATAGGGGGACTCATCTCATTTTCAAGGAGAGTTGAGTTGTTGTAAAGACATGCTACAAAAATTACAATAGAAATAAATTGATTTTGGCGCATTTCTATATTTCTTCTCATGTTTCATGATTCTTCTCTCATAGTTGGAGGATTTAGTTGAATTTTCATTGCAGTTCTAGTTTCCTTTCAATTAGCTTTGGTAAATTTAGTGATGTTGTTTCTTGGATATGTAGATTTATGTTATGTAGATGCCCTCCTTGTCCATACTTTTGGTTGTTTTTTGCTTGTAGATGGTTGTGTAAATTTAGTGTAGACCTTGATTTGAAGCTTCTTTTAAATATTTACCTTTGTTCATGCATATGTATCATGAATGAATGGTAAAATATATGCAATGATGAGAAGATAGCACATATTTCATGAGACTATGAGATTTCTGGTTAAGTGGAATTTTGTTCTAAGGAAGTTGTCCATAGTAGAGACCTTCATGATCACTGTTCATTGGTAGTTGCAGGTTCAAGAACCCTCTTTTTTCGCTACCCTTTTTCCTTTCTTTTAAGAAGTGACCTATGCTAAGGTTTCTTGCACATTGTAAAGCCAAATCTCAAGTCAAAATGGAGTTTGAAATTGTGTTGTTTGAACCTGCAACAAATGTATAGTAACTTCCCCACCTTAGAAACTTCATTTGTAGATCTGATTCCCCTTCCAACTTAACTCATGTAAGTCTTCCTTGTGATTATCAGCAAAATCACAACAAACATCAATTGAGGTATTCTACGCAAGTCATGACCTGACACCCGAGAGACCTTGGGGTTATTTTCTGTAACTTGTTGGATATTTCCTTTCAAGAGAGGTGATGCACCTGTGCATTACCTATGTTGAGAAAGTGTGCAAAAACACCCATCAACAAGTTTTAGTAAGATAGTTCAAGGATTCAACATAATAGAGCTTTTTGATTCATTGACTTGAGGACCCTTTTTAACATGACCTTCAAGAGTAACACAACTTTCTTGATAGTAGAGTTATGTGTTTCAGAATTTTAAGCTTCTTCTTGGGAACCATAGATTTAATACCAATTGTTAGATGCATAGGAAAACTAAGAGGGGGTGAATCGATTGAATACATTAAAACATTCAATTCCTCAATATCTTTCCAAACCCTTATCAACCATTAAATATTTATCAAGTATTAACAAAATTTTCATGGAAAAGGCAAGAAAAAATTGTGGTGAGGATTAGCTCACATATATATGAATTGCAACACTAAATACAATAAGGCTTACTACCAAAAAAATGAAGAAAGGCTCACTACCAAAAGGACTCACTATTTAGCATAAAGAAGAATAGAAGAAGACTATTACAAAGATATTCACTATCTCAAGGCAACAAGAGAAATCCACCAATGCAATTTTATGCCATCCACAACCTTTTTCTCATTGCCTCCAAAAACTTCAAACACACTAAAATGTAGACACCTTCTGGTCACTACATCTAGAAGTCATAGAGATTAAAGCTTTCTCTCAAATCAACACACTTGATCACATTCATCTTTTTCAGACATCACACACTTCACACTACACTCCAACAAATCATCCTACATTTATACCATCCATTACTTAAAACAATCTTAATTAGGTTAGCCTTAAGGAAACATATGCAGCTCAAACATACAACACTAAATAGGTTAGCACCAAACACTTATGTGGTGGAAAGAAGTGAACGTAGAACATGCCATGGATTAACTAGGACAAAAATCTACACTAACACACTTCTCAACACTTCCACTAACAACATACAACCTCCATAATTAGTACTAGCATGTCAAGACTCATCACACATGGATTGCTGGCAAGTTTCCTACCACAAATGAAGGAAGAGGTGTCAAAATAAAGTTGAAATCTCTCAAGACACCTATATCAATATTGACACCTTAATGAGATAGAGTCAATGGGATGATACTTTTATGATAATGAGTCAATGGGACACCTAAGTAGGCTTAAGTAATCCAAGTGTATGCATAAAGTATGATATATACACTAACACCCCCCTTTAAGCATATCTTATTTGGGTATGAGTGAAATGGGTCTTGGCTACTATCTTGGTAAGGTACCCATGTACAATGCAAATGAAATGGGTCCCTGTGATGAAGCATTATAGGGTACCTAGGTACTAGTAATTTTTTAGTGGCTAATAGTTGAAATTTGGGAATCAAAGATTGTCTAATAGTTTGAGTAGTAACGTGACTTGAATTGCCACACTTTTACAAAAAAATATTTTAGTCTTATATAAATTACCAAAGAATTATTTTACTATAATTTTTAACTCAAAAAATTGCCAAAATATTTGATACATGGTTAGATCATATTCACCTAAATTTTATAAGTTATAGTATAAATCTATATATTAATTTACCAATAATGTATCCTAAGTATTAGTTGATTTAGGGTCATGTTTCCAATGTTTAGTTTGAAATTGATTTATAATATAATCTAGTGGCCCTCATTATATTCTACAAGGTAAAATCTACTCATGATAAGTAATTCTTATGGGGTTCAAAATAACTTTTGGATTGGTGATCTTCTAATATCAATGATCCAAAAGAATTTTTAGGCCCCACAAGAATTACAAATCATAGCTACATTTTAAATCATAAAATACAATGATGGTTGTTAGATTATATTTTAATTCAATGGTGGAAAGTAAATATTATAGTCTACCCTTATACCCATCGATAATTTCCACCCTCGGCCCCTAATTTTTCATAAGAATTATTTTTTTAGATTGGAAGAATTTTCCATCATAATTAATGAGTTTTTCTATTATTTTCTAAAATTCGCCAATATTTTCTACAAAATTTTATTGATGTAAAAAAATTGCCAATAAAATTAATATTTTTTTCGTAGAAAATGAAAGGTTCGCTAATAGGAATTAATATTTTTTCTCGAAAAAATGAAAGATTAGCTAAGATTGTATATATTTTTTTGAGTGGGGTTTCTTCAAGTTATCACTACTAGGTACAATCCATTCTCTCAAAAGTGGAATAAAAGAGAAAAACCTTGTGGAAAATAAAATCTCCTATCCAAAAAAGAGAATTAGAAGGATTTAAGACTTTCTAAAAATATGTCCCTAGATGATAGAAACATGACGAAGAACTCTTGCAACATGTTGAAGTTGTAAAATATATCGATGATGGACTGGTGTCTACTGGAATCAATGAATCTCCAAGAAATGTAGATCAATATGAGAGATACAAAATACTGCATGAGTGAACATATGAACATTACTCAATCAATATAGACAACATCAATCAAACTCTGAGACATCGATAATACAAATAGTACTATGATTAGGAGTACTAGAATATCTAAATGTGATCCACTAAAATAATCCCCCACTTAAGAGATCAAGATAGAAGGTTCATGAGCCCTTCCAGTAAAGAAGATTCTTCCACTACTTGATTGAAAGAAGCATAACACATTATAATCCCCCCTTAATGCTAAGAGAGAAAAGAAAAACCAACTAAAATCAAAACTGTGCTAGGAATGTATAGATGGATAAGGTGTGCTCAAAGATACACTCACATGAGGTGAGAATAACAAGAATTCATGGCATAACTCCTCATTACACTTGGGCGGGTGCATGGAAATGGGTAGCCATTCCATGGACACCCTTAAAAAAAAAATGTTAGACATAACGCGAGCGCGTCATAACGTGCTCGCGTTATGTTGTTAGTTAAACCTAGGTAAGGTCCCGATGGATAAAAAACTACAAAGCAATAACACAAGCGTTTTATAACGCGCTTGAATTATTGATTGTTAAAAGCAAAAAAAGAAATACAAATCTCTCATTTGCATTTTGATTGGTTTTTTTGTGCACCCGCGGCCAAAAACACCAAAATAGCGCACTCGCATTCAAGGAGAAGAATTTCTTCACCAAGAATCCGAATTTCTTCACAATGATGGCACCACGATGACGAGGAGCTGTAAGAGGTAAGGATTCTATGCTTTTTATTTTGAATTTGTTAGTTTTAGGTTGAATTTGATATCTATTTGTTTGAAATTTTAGGAGATGCAAATCAACCTGCAAACCCTCAAAATCCTCAACAGGAGGACAAACAAAATCCTCAAGATCAAAATCAACCGCAACATCAACCTCCTCCACCAATCACTCAACCCCCTTTTGGCACTCAACAAAATTTAATGAGTGAAATTGACAACAACAAAAAACAAATTGAGGATTTGATCAATAGGTTGAGTGATCCAAATGGTTCAACCACAGAAAGAATGACCCTAGCAAATTCCTTGAAAGATATGTTAACAAATGTAGATTCAATTAGCAAACAAATAACTAGATGGGAAGATAGGAGGTAGGCGGCTAGGGAGTATTATACAAATAAACTATCATACAAGGATGTAAAAGATTTAAAAATAACAAAAGGTGATTCGTGCTCATTATTCACCGTCCCACGCACAAATCAAAATATTACCCTCAATGCGAAGAGGTTTCTTATCCATTGGTGCCACCACCAACAAATGAAGGAGTGGTTTTATGATAGGTGGTACATGGTCTTCGATTACCCACTATGCAACAATTGTGAGGTCCTGCAATATTTCTTTAGGAAACTATATAGTGAGTTCAAATTGAACAAAATCCCAAATTATTTTGATATGAGGGATTTCCAAGGGAGAGGTGGGGGGTCAACTCAGGATAGACCTGGTGCACAGCCAGATCCTACGTGGGAAGGTAGATGAGCTCTCGCTAGGCTGCCTCATGAGCACATTGTTATGCCTTCCATCATGAAGGAAAGTGCTCATGTAGAGACATTGCAAGCAATCAACACTTTGATCCAAAGTGTCATCCATCATACTAGCCCTATTCTACAGCGCCATCCAGGGGAGTCTTCTAGTGGTGGTCTTCGAAACATGTGTGTCAATCTTGCAGGGCTACTTGTTCACATGACCCCACCGACCCTCAGGAGATTGGTATGCAAGATCTATCTGTAGCTATCGAGATGGAGAGGACAGCTGACATTTTGCATGAGGCATATGGCATTGATAGTCAGGTAAAAGTTATTGCATGTGTTCATTGAATTTAATTTATTAAATTTCGATTTTGAAATGCAAGATTAACTAAAAATGTTTTATGATTTTAATAAAATTGCAGGGTCATAGTGTTGAGACTAGATACATTGGCTCCCCACCAACCTATTTTTGTAGTACACCCATTGCTAGGGTATGTAACTAGTAAACAATTATAAGTTTATTGCATATTAATGGAATTGTTTTACGAATGGTAATTTAATATGCAATTTTGGATGTTGAACAGACTAATATTGGAGGTTTTGATGGAACACTTCCCAATGGTGGTGTATTTACTCAAACCTTCATGTAGGTAATAGAATAAAGAGTTTAACTAATGAATCAAGTACTTAATAGATTTGTGTAGTTTATACATGCACATCGTTGATTACGTTGAATAATTTGTTGTTTTATTTTCAGTTGTTGTGAGACGATACACCTCTGAATGTGACGAGGGTAATGGATATTGGTGTGACATCTGCTATACAATCCTCAATGGCTCTGATAGAAGAGGTATGAGGAAAATTAGTAAATTTTAATTTACATTTGTTGTTATAGATGTTAGTTAGTCAGAAATCAGACCATTATTGATTCACGTAGTTTTTTGTCTATTTGTATGGTTTATACAGGGCTTGACCACACCTGAGCATGGGCATGAGGATATTTCCCTCATGGAGAGAGATCGTGAGATGGCTATAAGTGATTATTTTTTCAAATATATCATTTTTTATAATGTAATTTCTGTATATTCATGTCTTTACTTCTTATCGTAACAGTTAAAACTTCAACATGAACTAAACCCTAGGAGGAGTAGCAGGAGCACTCCACGAGCGCAGCAAAAATGAGTGACAGACCTATCACCATCTGAGTGAAAAGGAAAGGGAAAGATTTTATTTACTGGGCATGGAGAGCAATGACTTTTGATTCCAGAGTCTTTTATTGTATGCCTGCATGGCAGTTTTGTACATATTTTTTATTGGACATATTTGACATTGTATGCCTAGATGGAATTCTCGTAAGCCTATATGGCTATTTTGTACATATATTTCATACTTATATCGACATATATTTATGTATGCCTACATGGCTATTTGGTTAATACAAATATCTTTTTTCACTGCCTGTCCATATTTGCATTCTAAATTGATGGTTCAATATATATGAGTTACGTATATTCAAGTGTATACTTTACAACTTACGTGTATACTTTGTGACTTACATGTTTTCATGCATATACCTTGTATTCGTGCATATACTTTGTTTTAATTTATGTATACTATGTATTCGTGTGTATAATTTTTGAGGCTTATGTGTTTATGAGTACTTGTAGTTCCCTTATTGACATGTACACGTTTTGACTTATTCATGTGTATAATTATTAATTGGTTAGCCATAGCATTGATCTATGTCATCCTTAATGCATGATCCTTGAGATGGAGTAAGTACACCCTCAAGGTCAAAAGGAGTTTCACATGCATTCTTCGTAGGCTCATTTTGGTTGTGAAACCAAAAACCTCTTGCATCATTGAAATGAATTTTTTTTCCTTTATAGCAGGTTTGAAGCCATTATCATTCTCCATTATTTCTTCATGTATCCACTCCCCATTAATGGTTGTCTCATGACCTTCATGAAACCAAGCACTTATCTCATTTGTGATAGAAGAAATGTATGAAGATTTATCTTCCTCCTTATGAACCATTCCTTATCATGAGAGATGGGTTCTTGTGAACCACTACTGATGAATCATGGGTCAATGAGTTTGACTTGTAAAACTACATGATTGAATCCTGATAGCAATCTCACAATATTTATATATCTAAATACTACCATTGAATCTTGAATACTGCCATCTTACCTACACAAGATTCTAGAAGATGCTTCCCACCCTTCTCTTAGTGGTTGCTCTTATTGCACCTTCTACCTAGCTTCATCTTGGTGTAGACAATACGAAGACCCCAACTTGAGATCTTCACACACGCAAGAACAACTACATCCTTTCTGCAGCTTGGATGGGTCAACTTGCAACCAAGAACCCACGCTATTACCTAGTGTAGATTGCCTTCTACACGCTCAGAACCTTCTACCTCTGATACCATTCTGATGTAGAGGAAACAACACAAGACAATGGCTCATCCACCCTTCTCACTCCTTAACCTACTGATCACTACTAATCACTACTGATCAAGACATGTTCTTAAGCCCCTAACTCTATCTGCCACCTTTCTGTTGTTCAAAGCCTGATTCACACATTGCTCAAACACAATGGTCGAGCGATGTAAGGTTTCTTTGAGAACCTTTATACATTTAAAACCATACAAGAATTTCACACTCGGTTATATTACGTATATTCCCTATCAACTGAAACCATTTCTCCCATTTCATTAGGGACTGTCATAAAGAAACCTTAAAACAAGACATCAATGACATTCAAAACAATAGTGAATCCTTCAAAACTAATCTGCATTCACAATTTGCAAAACAATAAACCAGGAAAGATAGAGAGAACGACACGACGGGAAATGGAAACTCCTCTTTAACGAATTCCAGATATTAACACTTCAAAAACATACATACTTTAAATGGCTCTCTGGCTGAAGGCCACAGAGCTCGATTTCTTCTCCCTCTTGTTTACTCTCTTTTTTGTTTTCCCGTAGTTGCACTCTCTATTTCCTCTATCTCCCCGTATTCGGTTACATGTTATCTCTGTATAGAGATTCTAGGGTAGTTAGACAAATTGTTCATCTACCCAATATTCCAATTCGGTTACAACTATCATTTAATCCTTTTGATGAATATATCATTGCAATTTTAAACACTTAACCATTTCTTAACATGGTCCCACAAAATTCTAAATGACTGAAACATTGCAAAATTATGAAGCTTGTCATAAATTTTAAGAGTCAAGGTGTCCCCGCACCAGTATCCTAGTTGTGCCTTTGTTGATTTATCTACTCACTGATCCATCTTATTGGATTCTTTCACCTTTTACCCATTGCTTTCTTGAAAAACTCAAATTTAGGCCTTGTAGCCTTCTACCCCAATTTGGCCTCCTAGAACCTGTTTTCTTGACTTTTCTCACAATTAGTCTTAACAACCCCCAAATGTTTTTATAAATTCTTTCTTTTGATCATCAAGGCTCCAATATTTACTAGGCCTTAGGTCCTACAAGTTTATGTACATATGATTGTCCTCAAACCCCCTATATTCAAGGGTTCCTATGGTTTTTGGTTTGTTTTCCTTCTTTGAGGGCTTCAACGACCTCCTCAGCTCTCGTCTTGGCATACAAATGATTAAGATACAAGTGCCTACACTCCCGTACTCTTTATTGGCACAAACCAATCCATTTAGAAACTCTCCTTGTTGCTGTCCTCTCCAAGCTACTAGCCAAAATGCACTTGCACTCGCCTAGTGCTTGATGATTTCATTACCTTCCCTACAAAAAAAGACCCCAAAACCTATATGTACACTATTTACATAGTCCCCAACTTTATTTCAAGTGGCCATGAGAGGAAAGCCATGGGAAGTCAAGTGGGACTCATTATTCACAAAACTGGCCTGAATAGGCAATGAGACCAAGAAAACCAAAAACTTGCAAAAGGATAACCAGTCGGTCTAGATGACTAATCTAATGCTACACAAGGTAAGTAAGTGACACAAATGGAAGACTCAAAGCATTAGATAAGTCCTTTCAATCCATTCTTGACTAGATGAAGGCTCAAACATAGAAATTCAATGAAAACTTGCTCTCTTCCAATCACAATAATGTACTCTCCAAGTCTCAATTCATGAAAACAATCCTCCAACCCAGGTATTAGGGTTTTTCTGACCTTATATACCTTTCTCCCACATTCTAGGACCCTTCAGTCGGGCTTAGAGCATCATTAATGCCATTTTCCAACTCTTAGGACAAATAGTCAAGGCAACATTGCTCAAAATGCTCACAGTGTCCAAGACTTACCCAAACTGCAAGCCCCTAATAAACCTATTCTCAATTCACTCATCAAAAGCACTCTTGGGACTTTATATCATAGTCCTTATTCCCTCTTTCATCCTAATCTGATAGTAGCCACTTTTCAAATCAATCTTGGAGTAGTACCTAGCACCCCCCGAAATAGTCCATTAAGTCTTCTATCCTAGGAATAGGAAACCTATATCTAATGGTTATCCTATTTATGGCCCTAGAATCAGTACAAATTCTCCACTTATCTCCATTCTTAGGTGCCAACACCACTGGAACAACACATGGGCTTATGCTTTTCCTGATCAACCCTTGGTCCAAAAGTTCTTGAACTTTCCTTGCTATCTCTTTGTTCTACTCCGGTGTCATTTTGTATGCAGTCTCGTTAGGCAATGTTGCTCCTAGTACAAAGTCAGTTTGATGACTGATTTCCCTCTTAGGTGGTAGTGTAGCTGGTGTGCCTTCACAAATGATATCCTTGAACTGATCCAATAGTTGCTTCACCTCTACTGTCATAGGTAGTCGACTAGGTGACTCCTCCTCCTTTGGCTTTAACATGATTGCATAGACAACTCCTTCTTCCTCCTTCATGTCTCTTAGGAATTCATTTCCACTCATCAAAAGTACACTGGATTTTGCCTTTTCCACTATCCTTCTTGGGGAAAAAAGTTCATGGTTAAGCGCTTGAGCTGGAGTATATTGGAATGGGTGACCTCCTAGGAAGGCCTAGTGCCTCACCTTTGTGAGCATCACTTAGATGCAATGAGTGCTAAGTGGGCCATTCAATATCATTTCAAATTTGTTTCTTTAAACAACTTACAAATTTGCAACTTAAGACTCCTCCAACCTAAGGGATCGATCTTGTGGAACATAGCTCAGAGTGATTCCATGTGTTTCGGTGCAAAAGAGGACCATTCCTAGCGTAAAAATACCTATTTGGATGTGTTGGAACAGTCCGCTTGGTCACACAAGTTGCAGAATGAAAGTTGCACCACTCTAAAACTTTGCATTGCTTGCATTTGCTGTTTTTTCCATCAAGTGAAAATCCGCCACCACTGGAAAACCAGTCTAAGATAGCCAAAACCAAGAGAGGTTTTTGTAGATAGGATCAAAACAATCCTATAGGATCAGATGAGAAGTTTCTAAGCATCATGGTATCCAAGTAATAGCATGTTGAAGTTTATAGGTATTTTGCACTTTGGACCCTTAAGGGATCGATGCGGTGGAACATAGCTCAGAGCGATTCCATGTGTTTTGGTGCAAAAGAGGACCATTCCTACCGTAAACATACCTATTCAGATGTGTTGGAATAGTCCACTTGCTCACACGAGCTGTAGAGCGAAAGTTGCACCACTTTCCAACTTTGCACAGCTTCAATTTGACACGTTTTCCATCAAGTGAAAATTCGCCGCCACGAGCAAACCACTCCAAGATAGCCAAAATTGAGAGAGTCTTTTCTAGAGGGGTCCAATGCCTTTCTGTAGGATCAAATGAGAATTTTCTAAGTGTCATGGTATCCAAGTAATGGCATGCTGAGGTTTGCAACTATTTTGCACTTTGGACCTTGAAGGGATCGATCCGGTGGAACATAGCTCGGAGTGATTCCACGTGTTTCGGTGAAAAAGAGGACCATGCCTACCATAAAAATACCTATTCAGATGTGCTGAAATAGTCCACTTGCTCAGACAAGTTGCAGAGCGAAAGTTGCACCACTTTGCAACTTTGCACAGCTTGAATTTGACACGTTTTCCATCAAGTGAAAATCCGCCGCCATGAGAAAACCACTCCAAGATAGCCAAAATCAAGAGAGGTTTTTCTAGAGGGATCAAACACCTTTTTTTAGGTTGGATGAGAAGTCTCTAAGTGTCACGGTATCCAAATAATAGCATGCTAAAGTTTGCAGCTATTTTGCACTTTGGACCCTTAAGGGATCGATTCGGTGGAACATAGCTCAGAGCAATTCCACGTGTTTTAGTGCAAAAGAGGACCATTCCTACCGTAAACATACCTATTTGAACATGTTGGAACAGTTCGCTTGGTCACACAAGTTGCATAATGAAAGTTGCACCACTCTGCAACTTTGCATTGCTTGCATTTGATGCTTTTTCCATCAAGTGAAAATCCACCACCACTGGAAAACCACTCTGAGATAGCCAAAACTGAGAGAGGTTTTTGTAGATAGGATCAACACAATCCTATAGGATTAGATGAGAATTTTCTAAGCATCACGGTATCCAATTAATAGCATGTTGAAATTTGCAGCTATTTTGCACTTTGGACCCTTAAGGGATCGATTCGGTGGAACATAGGTCGGAGTGATTCCACATGTTTTGGTGTGAAAGAGGACCATTCCTACCATAAAAATACCTATTCGGACATGTTGGAATAGTCCACTTGCTCACATGAGTTGCAAAGCGAAAGTTGCACCACTTTGCAACTTTGCACAACTTGAATTTGACACGTTTTCCATCAAGTGAAAATCCGCTGCCATGAGCAAAGGACTCCAAGATAGCCAAAATCAAGAGAGGCTTTTCTGGAGGGGTCCAGCACCTTTCTTTAGGATCAAATGAGAAGTTTCTAAGTGTCATGGTATCCAAGTAATAGCATGCTGAAGTTGTAGCTATTTTACACTTTGGACCCTTAAGGGATCGATCCGGTGGAACATAGCTCAGAGCGATTCTACATGTTTCGATGTGAAAGAGGACCATGCCTACCATAGACATACCTATTCAAAAGTGTTGGAACAGTCTGCTTGCTCACACGAGTTGCAGAGCGAAAGTTGCACCACTTTGCAACTTTGCATAGCTTGAATTTGACACGTTTTCCATCAAGTGAAAATCTACCGCCATGAGAAAACAACTCCAAGATAGCCAAAATCGAGAGGGGTTTTTCTAGAGGGGTCCAATTCCTTTCTATAGGATTAGATGAGAAGTTTCTAAGTGTCATGGTATCCAAGTAATAGCATGCTGAAGTTTGCAGCTATTTTCCACTTTGGACCCTTAAGGGATTGATCCGATGGAACATAGCTCGGAGCGATTCCACGTGTTTCGATGTGAAAGAGGACCATTCCTACTATAGACATACCTATTTGAAAGTGTTGGAACAGTCTACTTGGTCACACAAGTTGCAAAACAATGTGTACAAATTGTTTACATGACCTTTATATGACCTTTTTCACATTGTTTACATTTCAAAATTCAAAGTTTGCAAATTTTCCTACTCAAGGCATTTACAAAACAAGGTGCTACTACACCAAATATGAAATTCAACCTTACAATATTTGATTATATCTCATTATGTAATTAAATCTTATTACAATGCCTCTGGCACTTCGTTCTCTCAGATCTTTTACAATGTCACTCATACATTCAAGATTCTTTTTAAATGTGTACATCATAGGTGCTCATCATGAGCTTAACTTCAAATGATTAACTTGAGATTCTCTCGCTAAGCTTCACATGCTCTCTTATAATGGCTTGAAATCAAAATTGAGATTTTTCAAAATCATCAAAATAAGTATGTTGCATTGCTTTTTTGGTTGAGATTTTTGATAATGGCTCTTAGATCACCATTTTCTACAACGAAAGATCAATCAACCCTTAGTAGTTTACTTACAAATACGCAAAGTAAAAGAGAAAAAGAAAGAGCATCCAAAATGGAAATGAAATAAAAATAGATGGAAGGCACTTACAGATGTTGCATACAGGCATCAAAATAAGGATGTTGCATTGCTTTTCTGGTTGACATTCTCTTCGATGGCTCATATATCAACATTTTTTGCAAGGGGACACCAATCACTATATAAGAAGATGATAGCATTGGCATCAAAAAAATTAATGTGCATACAAGTATAAATTAATAAGAACCAATGTGCATATACTTACAAATTAATCCAATGAACCATCTGGGTCTACTCTACTCTTTATTGTGTCAAGTATTGCCTCATGGTCAGACTCATGGACCTTCCATAACGTCTTATTCAAGGTCTACCCCCATATTTGGTCAAATGAACATTGGATGCCATGACAAGGTTCGAGTAATGAAGAATCTTACGATGTATGTCAAAGTCTTGAAATAGCCAATGTTTAACACTTGAATGTGGGCACCTTCTAAGCCATGTTCCAATAACCACAACTGAGCCTGTAGGGTATTCGATGTTTTCTCCATCTATAATTGGGGCCTCCAATTTATTTTTGGTCTCAACACAACAACACAAGTAATAGTCTATTCCCTCTTTATTGTCTTCATCTGCAATAACTGCATAAACATTCCTTGCATTGATATGTGCAAAAAATCTCTTCAAATTTGTCAACATTACGAATACAGTACAAAGTAAGATCTAACGATATGGAATTTCAACAACTAAGAAAGTAGATATATCACCTCATTGAACTAGATCTGATATGTGGTCAAAGTCGACCGATGATTCTATCTATGTCAGTTCCAATGCCGTCGGTGGGTGATACGTGTGAAGTGGGCTAAGATAACTTGTGAACCATTTGTCATCCCACTCCCCTGACTCACAATCATTCCAGTCTTCCATTGTACGTGAAGAACAAAATCATGCCATATTTCGTGTATCGATACTCCATGAACCTGTATTTGAGCTAAGGAAAGAGTGTACCTCACTTTATCCTATTAGTGTACAACAGTCTTCATATGGTGCAATGTTAGTATCATCCATCAACCAAAAAAATCTACGAACTGAAGATGTACCTTCATTACCTGGACCCTTCAAAGCATTACACCACTCAACGATTGATTTTGCATCTATCAACTTTGCACTGTCTTTATACTTTAACTCTTCTCATGCTAATGCTCTTTTCACGCATGCTCTTGCACCATCATGCTCCCCCTTTACATGTCCAGCCTCACAAAAGTTCCACATATGTTGAACACCTGTAATGACATGCATCTTGCACAACTAGTAGAACATGCTCGAGTACTTGAACTATACTGCAGAGTTATTAGACCATATTATAGGTTGATCGTATTCTATGTCCCTCTGAGCCAAACCACTATAGAACATCTAGAAGCAACCTTGCACGAACTCTGGAGAATGTGTGCGATCTTCACTAATGTAAAAGTGGTACTCCCTCAATACCTTCCTTTGCTCATCTGTACTATCAGATGCATGAATGAATGTTATGTGCACAAATATCAAAACTTGTGTAGAGTTGTAATATTGTGACTGCACCTCATGTTGTGGTTGTAGAGTGTAGTTCTTTGCAAAGTCAACCATGGATACTATGCTTCCAACTGGAAAGGTGTCCTTACATAGCATGAACTGCGTGTCCAACCATCGGGCTCTATGGGTATGCATTACATACTTAGACAATATACTATCACGAAATGTGGTCATAAATTTGTACACTAGAATATTCTCAATAACCAAATCACACCTTTTTGCTTGAGACCCATCTTTTTTAGAATATGCCTCTATTTTATACTTCTCGAACTCTACTAGTTTTTGTCCCACCTCATCTGTGCTTTCCATATGTTGACATATTGGCATATGCTGGGAGCCACCGCAACACTCGCATGAACCATCCAAGCATGTTGTCCTGTAGAATATTTGGCCATCCTCTATTTGACATAAAAAAATTGATAATAACTCTCTTGAATATTTTGGTGGGGCTTCTATGCCAAAATCCTACAAAACATCATTAGTATGCAAATCTAAACATATAGAATGATAAACATCGTAATGGTTAGAAAATTCAATATGTAGTCTACAACAACAAGAAGTGCATGTGTGATTTATCTTGACATAAAAAGGTATAAGTAGTTCAAAATATCTTTGAGAAATACTAATTTGAGGATAATCATTTTCAAATTTTTGAAAAAATTGGGTTTGAGTCATATCCAAAAAATGCTTTGGATGTGGCTCACGATTACGACTACCGATTCTCCTTCTTACCACATCCCTTTGATTTGGAGATGGCCTTGTGTTATTCTTCCAATAATCTTCAATTAGTGTTCTCAAGGCTTCGACAACTTCTTTATCTTTTCATGACAGTCTCCCCAAGAATGCCCATAATTCATTTGTATCATTGCCCTCAATTATTTGCCGCCTTTGAATGGCTCTGGATAAATTTTTTCTACTAATTCCTATTTTTTCACTAGTCTTTCTAATTAGGTGAGCTCTCTTTGTTTGACAACTTACCAAAGTCAATGTAATGACACATCAGGTGACATTACTATCCTTTGAGCGTGAGGTCTTACCCACACTCTCATAAGCATCCATTAGATTCTTCACAATAGTGTCTTCACTCGATGCATTCGATGTTCTCAACCCAAGAGTCTTCATGATGGTCCTATAATTTACACCCCGCATCATTTCAACAAATAGTTGACCTCTTGTAGTCTCATTTATCCTTTCAAAGAATCGTTCCCAAATCTTATCAGCATATCTTCTACAAGTGCGTGTTGAAATCTTACCTTCCATGTGCTGCAAAATCTCATCATCAATATTAATCAAATACTTTGGTTTTCTACGCAAAATTCTTGGTGGTGTTCTCCTAGTTACATACATCTCAACATTAGAAATTTCATCAGTATTTAATTGAGGTGGGATAGATTGTATACCTTCGATCGAGTCTGGAGAAGAAGACATACCTTGAGGTTCACATGGGAATGATGGCATACCTTCTTTGTCAATTTCGAGTGATGATGTACTCTCAACTTGAGATGTGTTGGATGGTGTCCAACAATATTCACTTGTGGTAAATGGTGTCCCTCCATATTCATTTGCAGTAGATGGTGTCCATCCATATTCACTTGTGCTAGATGGTGTCCCTCCATATTCACTTGTGCTTAATGGTGTCCCTTCATATTCACTTGTCATAGAGGGTGTGTCTCCAACTACGGTATCTGAGTCTGTCTTATGATGATGCTTTTGCATTCATTCCTTTTGTGTTGCCAATTCCCGTTCTCTTTTTTACAATTGAGGTTCCTCTACAATCGGGTTGTTTTCATCAATTGTTTCCAATTTCTTCTTTTCACGATATGCCACCACCCGAACTCTCTCCTTTTCTTTCAAGGTTTCGTTCTCTTCATCTGTTAGTTTCCTCTTTGTCTTTTTCTTCGGCATGGTGGATAATTTTATCTATACCATGGTAATGAGATGAATATTAGTTCCTAAAAAATGTATCCATTCAAGATAATTGAAAAATATATGTCATTGAAGGCTTCATTTAAATAATACTTATAATCATCTTGTACAAAAGTAGTCTTTTATTGTTGATGGTTCTAGCCAACCACCAAGGGAATAAGGACTATGATGTGAAGTCCCAATAGTGTTTTTGATGTGTGATTTAAGGAAAACTTAGGGTAGTCTAGAGCCTTGAAGTTTGGAGAAGCCTAAATGATGAAATTAGGCAAATTAGTCCATGTAGACTTGGCAATTTGTCCTAAAAGTGGGAAAAGGGCATTAATGATGCTCTAAGCCTAACCCAAGGGTCCTATCATGTGGGAGAAAGGTATATAAGGTCATAAAAACCCTAATTGAGCATGTGGGAAAGCTATTCTATGATTTGGAGTTTTGGAAGGGGAATTTGTGAGTTGGAAGAGTGCAAATTTCATTGAATTTCTATTTTTGTGCCTTCATCCAGTCAAGAATGGATTGAAAGGACCTGTCTAATGCTTTGAGTCTTTCAATTTTGTCACTTAATTACTATTTGAAGCATTATATTAACCATTTAGTTCAATTGCTCTCTGTTTTGCAAGTTTTTAGAGTTTTTGGTCTCATAGCCGGTTCAGGCCAATTTTTGGAAATCATGATCCCCACTTGAATTCCCATAGAAAGGCTACCATGGAAACTTGGAATCAAGTAGGGGACTATTTTTATAGTGTACATATGGTGTGTGGTGTCTTGGTTTGCAAGTGATATGGTGAATTCATCAAGAACTAGGTGAGTGCAAGTGCATTTTGGCTAGTGGCTTAAGAGGACAACAGTAAAGAAAGTTGCTAAATGGACTGGTTTGTGCCAATCAAGAGCAAGAGAGTGTGGGCACATGTATTCCAGACATGTTTTTTCAAGGAGTAGAGTTGAGGAGGTCATTGAAGCCCTCAAAGTTGGAAAAAGGAGCTAGAACCCTATAAACCCTCGAAAATAAGGGGGTATGAGGATAGTCCTATGTACGGATTCCAAAGGGACCAAACACCTAGTAAATCTTGAAGCCTAGGGTACCACTAGAAATAATCTATAAAAATATTTGGGGGTTGTTAAGACCGTTTTTGAGAAAAGCCAAGAAAACGGGTTCTAGGAGGCTTAATTGGGCAAAAGGCTACAAGGCCTAAAATTGGGTTTTTCAAGAAAGCAATGGGTACAAGGTGAAAGAATACTATTAGATGGATCAGTGAGAAGTCAAATCAACAAGGGGATAGTGAGAATACCCTTTCATAGCCCCTCGAGTGGTTAGGACACTTTGGGTCAGTGTGGAGCCTAGAGAAGTTTAGTGGTGAATTGAGAGCAATGGTGAAGAATTTGAAATTGGTGGAGAGTCTTATGAGGTGAGAGGGGTTTAGGAGGGATCCTTGAGTAGGGTAGAGAGTAATACCCTAGGAAGACCAAAGAATAGGTCTTGGGAAGAGCAAGATTTCTCTTGAAAGATAAGACTCGCCTTTAATTGTTGAAGGATTGGTCTATGTAATGAACTTTTGACCTTGTGCAGGGTATTTTGAAGATGTTTGATGCTTTGGAATGGTCTGGGAATGGCCTTAAAGGATGAATTTTGGTGAATGGTTTTGAATTTCTATAATTGGCAAGTGTAAAATGGTAATTGGAAAGTGTAAATAATTGTGTATATAATTTGGTAATTTAAAATGTGCATTAACAACCTAAGGTTATAATGACAAACAAAAATGAAAGCATGCCATAATAGAATGAAAGAAAATTTGTAAAGACTTCACATACCTTAAAAACTAGACTTTCAAATGGAGTAATTCAACCCAATTATGTAGCCTTAGCTTCTTCTTTCTTCAAACTCCACAACAATTTGACTTGTTCAAAACCTTGTTCCCTTCCACACTTCAATTGTATGTCAGTTTTCAATGGAATTCAAACTTCAATTGATATTGTATGTCTTTCAACGTCGATACTTTGCTATTTCATGCAAAGGTGGTAAAAAGATCATGGAAAAGGTGATGGAAAGAGAAAAATATGCTTGCACACTTCACAACATCATCAAAAATATATTTTTTGTCGAAGCACGCGCAAAACCAAGGGAATATGCAGACTGTGGGCCTTCAAATCACGGGTATATTGATTTTTTTACCATTTTAGTAAACTACAAAACGTGCTCGCATTATGTGAAATTAAGTTTTCTTTGTGTATTTTTGATAGTATAGGAGTTTCTGAGAGAGTGGGAGGGAGAGAGGGGGAGAGTGGAAGATAGAGAGGGAGGGAGAAGGGGAGAGTTGGAGAAAGAGAGAGGGAGAGAGTGGGAGATAGAGTGGGAGAGAGAGGGAGGAGAGAGTGGGAGAAGGGGAGAAGTGGAGAGTGGGAGATAGAGAAAGAGGGAGAGGGAGAGTGGGAGAGTGGGGGAGAGTGGAGAGGGGAGAGGAGAGGGAGAAGTGGAGAGTGGGAGATAGAGAGGAGGGAGAAGGGGAGGTGGGAGAGAGTGGGAGAAGGGGAGAAGTGGAGAGTGGGAGATAGAGAAAGAGGGAGAGAGGGGGAGAGTGGGAGAGAGTGGGAGAAGGGGAGAAGTGGAGAGTGAGAGATAGAGAGAGAGGGATAGAGGGGGAGAGGGGGAGAGCGGGAGAGAGTGGGGGAGAGTGGGAGAGAGTGGAAGAAGGGGAGAAGTGGAGAGTGGGAGATGGAGAGAGAGGGAGAGAGTGGGAGAGTGGGAGAGAGTGGGAGAGTGGGAGAGAATGGGAGAAGGGGAGAAGTGGGGAGTGGGAGATAGAGACATAAACCCTAATCCATCAACCCCTATACCCTCTTAATCCCTCAACCCTTAAACCCTAATCCCTCAATCTATACCCTCTTAATCCCTCAACCCTCAACCCTCAACCCTTAAACCCTAATCCCTCAACCCCTATACCTTCTTAATCCCTCAACCCTCAATCCTGAACCCTTAAACCCTAATCCCTCAATCTCTAAACCCTAATCCCTCAACTCCTATACCCTCTTAATCACTCAACCCTTAAATCCTAATCCCTCAACCCCCTATACCCTCTTAATCCCTCAACCCTCAATCCTCAACCCTCAACCCTTAAACCCTAATCCCTCAACACCTATACCCTCTTAATCCCTCAACCCTTAAACCCTAATCCCTCAATCCCTATACCCTCTTAATCCCTCAACCCTCAACCCTCAACCCTTAAACCTTAATCCCTCAACCCCTATACCTTCTTAATCAATCAACCCTCAATCCTAAACCCTTAAACCCTAATCCCTCGATCCTTAAACCCTAATCCCTCAACTCCTATACCCTCTTAATCACTCAACCCTTAAAACCTAATCCCTCAACCCTTAAACCTTAATCCCTCAACCCCTATACCCTCTTAATCCCTCAACCTCAATCTTGAACCCTTAAACCCTAATCCCTCAATCCCTATACCCTCTTAATCTCTCAACCCTCAACCCTCAACCCTTAAACCCTAATCCGTCAACCCCTATACCTTCTTAATCCCTCAACCCTCAATCCGAAACCCTTAAACCCTAATCCCTCGATCCTTAAACCCTATTCCCTCAACCCCTATACCCTCTTAATCCTGCAACCCTCAACCCTTAAACCCTAATCGCTCAACCCCTATACCCTCTTAATCCCTCAACCCTTAATTCCCAACCCTTAAACCCTAATCCCTCAATCCCTATAGCCTCTTAATCCCTCAACCCTCAACCCTTAAACCCTAATCCCTCAACCCCTATACCCTCTTAATCCCTCAACCCTTAAACCCTAATCCCTTAAACCCAAACCCTAATCCCTAAACCCTATACCCTCATAATCCGTCAACCCTCAACCCTCAACCGTCAATGCTTAAACCCTAATCCCTCAACCCCTATACCCTCTTAATCCCTCAACCCTCAAACCCTAATCCTTCAACCCTTAAACCGTAATCCCTCAATCCCTCTAACCTCTTAATCCTTGAACCCTCAACTCTCAACCCTTAAACCCTAATCCCTCAACCACTATACCCTCTTAATCCCTCAACCCTCAACCCCTCAACCCTAATACCTCAACCCTTAAAACCTAATACTTCAACCCCTATACCTTCTTAATCTCTCAACCCTCAACCCTCAACCCTTAAACCCTAATCCCTCGATCCTTAAACCCTAACCCCTCAACTCCTATACCCTCTTAATCACTCAACCCTTAAACCCTAATCCCTCAACACCTATACCCTCTTAATCCCTCAACCATCAAGCCTCAAACCCTAATCCCTCAACCCCTATACCCTCTTAATCCCTCAACCCTTAAACCCTAATCCCTCAATCCCTATACCCTCTTAATCCCTCAACTCTCAACCCTCAACCCTTAAACCCTAATCCCTCAACCCCTATACCTTCTTAATCCCTCAACCCTCAATCTTGAACCTTTAAACCCTAATCCCTCAATCATTAAACCCTAATCCCTCATCTCCTATACCCTCTTTATCACTCATCCCTTAAACCCTAATCCCTCAACCCCTATACCCTCTTAATCCCTCAACCCTCAATCCTCAACCCTCAACCCTTAAACCCTAATCCCTTAACACCTATACCCTCTTAATCCCTCAACCCTCAACCCTTAAACCCTAATCCCTGAACCCCTATACCCTCGTAATGCTTGAACCCTCAACCCTCAAACCTCAACCCTTAAACTTTAATCCCTTAACCCCTATACCCTCTGAAACCCTCAACCCTCAACCCTTAAACCCTAATCCCTCAACTCCTATAACCTCTACTCTATAACCTATTAATCCCTCATCCCTAAACCCTAAACCCTTAAACCCTAACCCATAAACCCTCTACCCTCTACCACCAATCCTATACCCTCTACCCTCTACCCTAATCCCCCAACCCTCAAACCCACTTAGTAAACTCTCTACCCTAATCCCTCAACCCTCTTGACCCTTAAATCCTCAACTGTTAAAACCTTAAACACTCAACCCTAAACCCTCGACCCTCAACCCTAACCTCTTAAACCCTTTACCCTCTACCCTCTAACCTCTACCATCAACCCAATACTTTCTACCCTAAACCCTAATCCCTCAACCCTTAATCTCTCAACCCCTATAACGTCTACCCTATATATTGGACCCTCAACCCTAATCCCTTGACCTTATACCTTAAACCCTCTATCTTCAACCCTCAACCCTTAAACCCTCTACCCTTTACCCTATACATTAAACACTCAACCCTCAATTCTCAACCCTCAACCCTCAATGCTTAAACCCTAAACCCTCTACCCCTTACATTGGACCCTGAACCTAATCCTTCAACCATATACCCTCAAAAATATACCCTAAACCCTCTACCCTCAACCAAGTAAACCCTTAAACTTAAACCTTTAACCCCAAACCCTTCAACCCTAAACACTTAAACCTTAAACCTTCTACCCTATACCCTCAACCAAATACCCTCTACCATCAAACCTATTCCATCAACCCTCAAACCTTAAACCCTACTACCCTAGAAACTATCAACCCTATAGGTCCTCCATCCTAATCCCTCAACCCCTATCACTTTCTCTCTATCTATACATCTCACCTCTCCCTCCTTCCCTCCCTCTGTAATTGTCTCTATCTACCGTCTCCCTCTTTCTACGCACCTCTCGTTCAATCAATCCCTACCACCCTCTCTCACTCCCTCTCTCTCACACTCCCTCTCACCCCCCTCACACTCTCAAGTCTCTCCCTCTCACACTCTCAAGTATCTCCCTTTCGCACCCTACCTACATAACCCTCTCTTTCTCTCTCTCTCTCTCTCTCTCCCTCAATTCTCTCTCTCCGACCCCCCTCTCTCTCTCCCTCTCCATCAATTCTCTCTCTCCGACCCCCCTCTCTCTCTCCCTCTCCATCAATTCTCTCTCTCCGACCCCCCCTCTCTCTCTCTCTCTCTCTCTCCCTCCCTCTATCCCTCCCACCCTGCCTAGCTAAGTCAACCTCAATCCAACCCCTTCTCTCCCACTCCCTCTCTCTTAAACTCTCACTTTGATCCCCTCTCCATCTCTCTAGACTCTCTCTAAGTTCTCCCTTCGTCTAAAGACATACATAAATGCATACATACAAGCATAATACATTTGTACATATAATCTTACATCCATAAAAGCATACATACATACATGTACATAAAAATATATCAGCATACATTAATATATTAGCATTTAACATAAAGTAAGACATAACGCGAGTGCATTATAATGCGCTCGCATTATGGGTTAGTAGACATGCTCCCTACAGAAACAAAAACCATGTCAAAGTGAGATATAACGCGAGCGCATTATAACGCGCTCACGTTATGTCTTGCTTTGAGAATTACCGAACTTTAAGCTTGGTATTGCCTTGGAATTCCAACCCAAAGGTTTGGAGGGCATTCCCAACGACCAGAGACATGTTTTTAAGAAATCCACCATATTTCTCATAATCGAGTTCGTGCTCACCATTAGGATTGCACGTGGTTCAATATCAAAAAAATCGAGCACATGGGTAATGTTGGGTTATCTCTTAGCTATCCAACGATGTAATTTTTTTCACTTTCTGTAAATGTTAAGTCTTTCATCCATAATTTATTTTATCTGTATGTCTTTTCTTTGCCAAAAAATAGTGTTTGGTATTTTTTTCGTTATAAATTAACCATTCATCAATTTTTCAAATAAATTACATTTTTAGAAACTAGACTCCATTCTACAAAATTAAAAATTAAAAAAAAAAACAAATCAATTAGTTTCCAAAATTTGTAGGGGTAGCACGGCCAAAATTCTATTTTCAGGATATGTCCACTTCGCAAATTAGTAAAAAATCAAATATTCATTAAAAAGTTATTAGAAAAATCGTGCACCAACTAGATACTGTTAGCTAACTTCTGACTGTTGCGATTTTAAAAATACTAAAAAAAAGTTCACCATACGAGGGTCGTACAAGAGTTGCTATGTTATATTTTTCTGACAAAAACAACACCAATTTGTGTACATCCCTCGTTTGAACCCCTTAATCTCAATCATTTTCAAAATAAATTAGTAGTTTAGAAAGTAGACTCAGGGCACTTGAATCCTTCTTTTTGTTCCATCTCAGAATTTTGAGTCTAAGTATCCTCAATTTCACATCCAAGGTCAGTATTTCCCGATTTCAAGAAAAAGTTGTCCACTTAAGTGCCCTTTTTGGGAACCATCTTGGTGCACTTACCCACTTTATAATTTAGTGTGTGTACAATAATTTCCCAAATTTCGTTCCAAAGGAACACACATTTAGTTTTAATGCATTTTATATGAATGCTTTTACAAACTTATTTGTTAATTGAGTTCTACGAGTTTATTGTCATGAGGTTGATTAAGAGGAAAAGATTAAGGTATGTCTTGCAAACCTCAAAAAAAGACAAAAACTGAGAATTAAACCCCCATTATGACAACTTCCCTTTTTGCCAAACTCATTACAAAAGAAACTTT
The DNA here is from genome assembly GCA_007115665.2 of Sequoiadendron giganteum. Classification (NCBI taxonomy): domain Eukaryota; kingdom Viridiplantae; phylum Streptophyta; class Pinopsida; order Cupressales; family Cupressaceae; genus Sequoiadendron; species Sequoiadendron giganteum. The sequence continues at coordinate 302,340,647 of CM021110.1, read as the reverse complement.
AACAAATTTTTAACTAAGGTAAAAATTGGAACTCCCACTATCACTTTCCCTTTGCCAAATTCATTGTAAAAGAATAAATTGACTCCTCTTTTATGAATTTATAACTATGGCAAAAAAAGTCACCTCCCCTTATTACTTCCCCTTTGCCAAAATCATTGCAAAAGAAAAAATTGACTCACCTTTTACAAATTTTTAACTATGGCAAAATAAAAAATGACTCCCGTCCCAACACTTAATTTATAAGTTAACAAAAGGAAAATAACCAACGATTAGATCCACTAACATGTAACAATTAATTTTTGCACTTATAAAATGGTTCCATTGATAGAATTTTGTTAATCTTAAATGCTCACCAATAATGCAAAATACTATTAAAGACCCTCTACTATAATGAAATAATAACAAGTCAAAGAGCCGTTAGAGCTGTTTGAGGAATTTGTAGTTGGTTGATGAGGTCGATGGTGCTGGTTGCTGGAGATATGGACCACCAAACTTGCGCCCTCAGAAGAACAGAGATAATTCACGCCTTCACGCTATGAATAGGGGTTCCTTCATGCGGATGAAGTGGTCGGATTACTGTCCACCAAACTGGCCTGGTATTCACGCAGGCCCACCACGAAAGCTCTAACACTGTGCTACAAAATCAAACTCAGGCCGCATCTACTTCTACGCAGTGATCTTAGCCCACCACTGGCTGAGCGAGATCCAAGGGTGAGTGTGGGGAGTATCTTCCCCTATTCGGCGTGTTGAGTATTCCGTGTGGATCTTCAAATTGCGTGAGTTTTTGACACTGCAGAGTCTTCTCCCCTTCAACCAGCCCGCATGGAGAATCCAACACCAACACTTGAGAGTCTCCCAAGCCATGATCTATAGCGCCAAACCAATAAAATCCGTGCTTTCCTCTGCCAACTCCAAATTCCAACGCTGATGGTTGCAGACCCCTATGAGAATGGTTTGCAGGTTAGAGCCCCGCGGCCTGGACGAAGAGCAGATTCAAGCGCAGGTCTCCCGATCCAAATTGTGGCCAATCGCAGATCATGGCAGTGGCAGCTCAATGCAACCCAAAACTAAGATGGGATGGGCGTGAGGGTCGAAATATGAGACCGCTGTTTGTTGTCGGTCCGTGATATCAAATGCTATATAGGCTACAAATGTTTGCGAATAGAGTGATATATCCTCAAATAGCTAAGAGAGGAATTCGAGCAATCACGCCAAACTTTAAACAAGGGTTGGGGTGAAACAAACTAAAAACAATAAAATTGTTCACCTTATTGACTTGCAAATATTTCCAATGCAAGCTCTCGTATCTCAATGATAATGAGTCAATAAGATATATAAGTAGGCTTAAGTAAGTCAAGTGTATGCATAAAATGTTATATATTACACTAACATTAGTGAGGCTTTTCTTGCAAGTTCTAATAGAAAAAATGACTCAGTATTTGAGCATGTTTCAAAAATTGTGATAGTATTTGTTTGTACAATGTCGAATATTTTTTATAATATTGGATCAATAGTCATGATGATGACTACCCATAATTAAATGAAATGTATTCCTTAGATCTGAAAAGCAACAAATCATGTGATGCCAAGAATCGGTCTCTTTCTTTTTTGGGACTTTTTGAATACTTTGACAAAAAACATTCTAATGTGGCATCATATTTGATGATGTGGCCCTGAAACCTTAGTTATAATCAGGGGACTTGCCAAGTAAGCTGCTGTAAAAAATTGGGAGTGATTTGAAATTTCCATGCAAGATAATTAGAAGCACAAAGTTAGGGTGCTCAACTACTCGGTCCTCTCCCCTAGTAAGTCAATGATTTGATGTGAGATGTGAGGACATAATTCATCCATATGTTGATTGCTCCCACAATATTTGTACTTATTTTTTCATTTTCTAGACATGATCTAATTATAAGAAAAAAATCAATATGAAATGTAAGATTGACTGCATGCCCCCTCCTCCCCTCAAAATTATTAGAGCTGATTGTAGCCCCCTTAGAACAATGTGCAAGAGAATTTTTACAAGTTGTGAAGATTAGATGTTAAATCGGCTGTTTATAATGCATGGTATATTTTATAAAATGGGCTATCCAAATCATAATTTTAAATGTAAAATCAAATTTCTTACAAAATTCTTATAGAAATCAAAAAAAGATTTCAAAATTTCAATAATCGAAATGAAAGTTATGCTTCATCAAAATTTACTTACAAGTATGACTTCAAACATTAAAATACAATTAAACAATACAAAACTGAAAATATATCAACACTAAAATGTCATCAGTAGAACCAACTTCCCGTCAAGTATTTGCACTTGAAAAATTGATCCCTATGCAAAAAAAATATGAAAACTGCCCCACTTTTACAAACATTTGTAAATGCTGATAACTCAATTTAAGCAACCACTAAGAGTTTAAAAGAAATGCTATAATTTTTCATAATATATGTTAGAGCGACATGTTATGATAAATGACAGCAAAAGAATGCTTAGACCGAGTCAATAAACTGCTTATGGAGAAGCATAGTTGGTGGCCTGCTATCTCCCAAAGAACTTATGAACCAAAATCTGCAAGGTGGGAGTTGACTGGAGTATGATGCTGAATTCGACCCCTATGAAGACCACGTGAAGGCTTGAAGAGGAAAGGAGCCATTGGAGGTGACTGTACAAAAATTATGGTAATCCACGCCTATGTGTGAATACAGATCGTGACTTAAAGGAGGGAGAGCTGGAAAAAATGATGAGCGCTTAACACATGGATTTGACACCACAAAAATTTAACATAAATGCTTCGAAGAAATGCAGGTCCAATGTGAACCCAAGAAACCAAGCTGGAATCCCAAATATAACCAAATAATATCCAATGTATACAACAATGTCGTCGAATTTTGCTGGTTTAACTTTCCAAATTGTCAATTTTTAGCTTGCCAGTGTAGAATGGTGACGCCTTACGCTGCCTAGGGTGGAGTTAAGGCTGTGCAATGAATGGGTGTGGTCGTGGAAATGCTGATAGAATTGGCGTCGTTCAAAGCATAAGCTCATTAGAAGAATGCACGTTGACCTGTTCGAAGATACTTCGCCGTGACTGGAGAGTGGTGAAGTCTCGAGTCGATGGAAGCTCCAAAAAACCGCCTCTTAATATACAGGTCAATGGCATATAATGGCAGGCTAGAGAATGGTAGGCGCTTGAGGGTGTGGAGGGCGCAAAGGTCTGTAAATGGGGTCACGTGTCGTTGAATGGGCCTGCGAAGAACGAATTAGATGTCGCTGGAACTTCTAAATGATTACAGAACGTTTGGAAGCATAAAGCAAATAGGTTAAATATGCCACGAAATAGAGAAAAAAGTGATTGTAATCTACAAAACTGGGGCTGAATAGACCACAAATAACATTGCAAATATCATAATAATATCCTGCAAAACAGGTCGAAATGACTGGGCTAAAGCATTGACTAGTGTGTGATGTCCCATGTGGGGCCCGCTTCCAATACCTTTTCCGTTTCGATCAATTTCCGTTTCCGTTTTGCTATTTTATTTCACGCTCGTGTTTCATCCGTATTTCAGCATGGACTACAAGAGGTAGGCTACCTACAACATGGGAAAAAGACAATTGAAACGTTGAAACGTTTATGAAGTATGATATATTTATATAACATAATATACTAGCAATTGCATTTTAGGTGTGTAATGGGAATAATTAGGAAAATAGATGAAGGGAGACATTGATGGATGGATAGAGAGAGGGAGACATGTCTCAAGATAAAGGGGGGGAAATAGAGGTAGAGGTGAAGATAGAGTGAGAGAGGCAGAGGGAGACAAATAGATAGAGAGATATAGGGAGAGGGAGAGGGAGAGGGAGAGGGAGAAGGAGAGATAGAGAGATATAATAGAGAGAATTAGAGATAGATAAATAGAGATGGAGAGAAGGAGAGTGTAGGGAGAGATAAAGATATATGGGAGATGAAAGAGAGAGATAAAGATATATGAGAAAAGAAATGGAGAGAGATGTAGAGAGATGTAGAGATAGAGATATATATAGGGGGATAGGGAGAGAGCGAGGGAGGGAGAGATTGGGAGAGATAGAGAGGGGGGAGATAGAGAGAGGGAGGCAGGCAGAGGAAGGGAGAGAGATAAGTAGAGGAGGGAGAGATAGAGAAAATGGGGAGAGAGGGAGAGAGATAGGTTGAGGACAAAGAGAGGGGTGATCCCATAATAGTGGTTTACAATTTTTGGGCAAACTGGACACCGCAATTATTATTTTTAACTAAATCTTCACTTTCGGGCTCTTGTAGTGGCTAAACCGTGAGCAAATTTGAAAATGATGCAAACTAGAGTCTCATCACATTTTGTTTATAGATTCTGAAAATATTTTTTTGAAAATTTTTGGAATCAGATTGCACTTTTTTTTCCATCTCCCACGAAAACTAGTTTTTTTTCAGAAATCAACATTTTTGAAAAGTGACTCTCACCGTATACAACATAATTTTTTTTGTATGAAGGATAAAATTATAATTTTTTCGAATTTAGATTTGTAACTACGATATCTAGCACTTGCATTTGATCTCATAATTTTTTATTGAATATTTTTTCCTTAATCAAGTTTCAAAGTCAAACCAATTGCAATTCAGACATATGTGGATTGTATACAACATAACTTTTTATGTATGAATCGAAATTCAAATTTTTTTTTTAATGGATCAAAGACATCAATACCCAGCCTCAGCATATTTTTAAAATTTTTATTTTGATAATCTGTTATTTTTCCACATGTGCAGACCAGAGATTTTGATTTTCAGTGAAAAACCTATGCTTAATAAAACTAAAAAATAAAATACACAATAAAAGAAAATCATATTAAAACTATATTCGACGGATAACTCATTCTGAGGACTATCATTATCTAGTTGGGTTTTTGAAGTTTTTTGCATTTTCAAATTCAAATTGAGCTTCGAACAACAATTTTTTACCAAAAAACTATTTTTTGAGAAGCTAGGGTAAAAGGGGGGTTCGGCCAAACCCCTTTAAAATAATAAGTGAAATTATTTTAAAGGTGTTCGGTCGAACCCACCTGAAATTGGTTCGATCGAACCCCTTCAATATACATACGAAAGTCAAACAAGTTTTCCAGGGTTATTTTTCATTTTTCTGAGCTCCTCTAGTAAACCGTGTTTTCTAGGCGACCCGCGTGCTTTCAAACGTGTCGACTGAAAAAGACAAATCTCAGGTGAAAAATGTTGGATTTTTTGAAAATGTTTCATATTTTATTTCTTTTTGTTGCATTTGTTTTGATTAATATAAGTTTTTTCAATTCTTATGATAGATTTTTTGCATTTTGTAGGAGAATTTGTTGTTAGCTTAAATCAAACATTTGTGTTTTGAAGAAGAAAATGGGACAAAAAGCAAAAAAAAAAAACAAAGCTCAACGAAAATTTTGAAAAGATAAAGAATAAAATAGACGCAAACAAAACTTGACAAATTATCATAGAAAGAAATAAGGTATGTGTTTATTTATTCTCTTTTTCGTCAAATATGGGTAAATTTATTTACTTACAATAGTGATTTTATCATATGTTTTATCTATCAACAAGGAAAAATGCATCCAATAATTGATATATAAGAAAAATGTTCTTGAGTTCTATAAAACTAAAATCTACAAATTATCACTAGATTTTATGAATGTTTATACTAAATGTTTTACTAGTTTTGATCTACAATATATTTCTTTTTATTTGTATTTTTTTGTAGTGCCCAATTTTGCATAGATATCTATGTGTATGTCTTTTAAATCCTTATATTTATTTCATCCAATAGTGCATCATCAATTATATAGATATGGTAGAAACACCATTTTCACCAATATTTCTCCCTCTATGAAGTAGTATCTCCCTTTGTATCAATACATGAAAATGAATAGTAGGGAAATTATTATGTATAACCAAATTGGATTACAGAAGATGACACAAGATAATTCAACAAAAGAGAATTTTTAAACTCATATAAAAAACCTAAATAGTGATAATTAGTTGAGAAGGTGGGGATAACTCAAACACCCTACAAACACACAAAAATTAGTAAAAAATATAAGTAAATTATAATAAATAGAATCATATTAGTTAACAATAACTATTTTTGGATTAGGATAGATTTAACAAGAAGTACGATGAATATACACATAAAGCATACATTAACTAAATAAGTTTATATGCGAAGAACATATAATGTAGAAGTATGTATCTAAAATAATATTTTCTAAATTTTCTAACACATAATCTAACATAGAATTAGAATATTCTTTATAAGAGTGAAATAATTCATAAAGAAATAAACATATATTGATAGTAAAAAGAAAAATGTATTGAATTTGATAACCTAAATAAAAAGTTGAAAGTTTTAACTAAATTTATTCCTAGATTTAAGATTAATAACACAAAAATACTATCCAAAATAGATAAATCAACAAGTGTAAATGGTCTTAAATCTAAATTGGTTTCACCTATATAAACTATGCAAGCTTATTTGTCCTATTAAAAAAAGTACTATGTTTTTATTAAACAAAATATTAAAAATGGGATTTAATTATAAACAAAGAAAAACCTAGAATGAGAGTTGAGAAATAGATATCTCATCATGATAGGAACCTAGAATTATGAATCAATAGAAGATAATAAAAATTACATCATGTTTCCTAGATGGTAGCACATGACTAAACTAAGGTCTATATGTTTACATAGATTTTTGTTGTAGGTAAAAAATAACAATTTATACAAAATTTGAAAATCTATAAAATGAGAATAAAATACACAACCAATAACAAGAAACTTTAGTAGAATAACATGATAAATTCGTTAAAATAAATTAAATGATATAAAATGGTCATAATGTTATTTAAACTGAGCGAGCTAAGATAATATAATTATGATAGATAGGAAAAGACACAAAACCTCCATGTGAAAAGATTTCCAAGAATACATGTAGCTAGTGCCACAAAGGGAAAGGGGTGAATTTTGGTTATCTTACCAATTATATTGTCAAATCCCTAATTTGTTATTTTTACCTCCACAAATAATCAAATAAAAAGACATTAGATTAATATGGTTACGCACTTATTTTATGTGCATCTAGAAGTTCTAAGACGAGTACAACATAAAAAATATATATAATCTATAGCAATAAGTGTATCCCTTAGATATATAAAATAAATAAAATTGAGAAGATGGATCAACATGAAAATATAATAGTTCAAACTATCACATGTTGTAATGTACACTCATATTTTTGATGAAAAATAGTCATGAGTAATGCACGTGTTATTTTCTTCATGTAATACCTGATAAAATTATTGTGTACTATAAAGTGTATTTTTATTGATTTGGGGTAATTTTAATTTAATGACTCATTTATCTATAAGATGGGAGGGGAAAGTTTCTTTAATTTTTTAGCATTCTAGTCCTTACATATTCCTACTCTTGCATACATAGATCACATCGTGCATAGTCCTTGTATGTACATATATATCATTTCACCTAGTTCTTGCATGTACAACCCCTTGCATATATCAAGATCATATCACCTAAGTTCCAAGTTGCATACATTCCATGAATTTAGTCATTTGCATATTCATCATTGATCAAATAGAACCCTTAGCTCTTGTACAAGCTAGACACTACTCTTCATAGGTCTCAAAATCAACCCATTTGCTATCTATCACCCACATCACTTAAGGTTTATCATAGGCTTTCAAGTTAGGAAACATGTCGGGTTATCCTTGCTCGTCTAGGAAAATCCTTTTGGAGCCCATCATCTCCTACATACCCTCTCTTGGTAATTGGTCCCTTGTGTTTATCCATCATATCACAAGTCAATCCTTGAATCATAACCAAATTTGGACCTATAGTTGCATTTGACCTCTTGGATTCTTAATTTATCACATCATATTGGATACCATTTTCATTGCATTCTAGTCCTTACATATTCCTACTCTTGCATACATAGATCACATCACATAGTCCTTGTATGTACATACATATATATATATATATATATATATATATATATATATATATATATATATATATATATATATATTTGTTGTTTTATAATTTGAAAATTAGATTTTGTTCAGTATTAATAGATAGGGATTGAAGGTTGAGACACAAATCCTAACGATCACTCGTAATGGATGTACCTTATCTAAGAAAAATAAAATATTTAAATTTACTACATCTTGACTATCTACTTAGGTACAAAGAGGCTCATAGACTTACCACACTATCTAATAACATGCTATTTTTTATGGAAACCATAACATTCTTATATGTTATATAACATGATTGAATTATAGAACTTATAGTAACAAGTCTAAAACTTAGTTACTAGCACATTGCATAAATTTAATTGCATTAAAACATGAAAATATAATAGTTCAAGCTATCATGTTGTAACACACTCATATTTTTGATGAAAAGTAGTCATGAGTAATGTGTGTTATTTTCTTCATGTAATACCTGATAAAATTATTGTGTACTATAAAGCACGTATTTTTATTGATTTGGGGTAATTTTAATTTAATGAATTTCATTTATTTATAAGATGAGAGGGGCAAGTTTCTTTAATTTGTTAGCAATTTGAGTTCAAAATTAAATCACTTTTATTTTCATTTAAATGTTGAATCATTTTTTTAATTGTAATCTAAAATTTGAATCTGTTGACATCTCCAAACAATCATCTCTAAGTTGAAATAAATTATGCACAGTAAATTTAATGTTGAATGAAATCCATAAAATAAACCCCTCAAATTCTTGTTTTAGCATGTGTCCAGCTGGAATTAGCTAAATGTTATTTTAATTATTTTTTTTTCTTTTCAACTCGCATTTTACATGCATTGGTTAAAAAAGAACATACATGCAAATGCATATGGGTTAAAAAGAACAACACACTTTGTTTTTCATTGGGTTTAAAATTAACTCTTAGATAGAAAACACTACAAACGGTTAAAAATAACCCCTTTTCTTGACAAACACTACAAATGGATAAAATGAACCTTGTGCATTCTCTATATGTTCACATTTTGATTTTGGTTTAAAAAGAACACCATGCGAGTGTGATCTGAAATATTCATGTGATCTCTCTTTGTTTTTAAACAAAGATCAATTGAACTATGAATATTTTGGTTCACTTTTGTTAAGCCTTAGATCTTGGGCCTGCTTTGGTAGGGAAAAGTACTCACCCCAAAGTGACTCAAACCAGGAATGCACTAAAGCCATGCGATGCCCAACCGGTATATAAATTTGAATGTTAAGGAAAACTTAGCATTACAGAACTTCCTGTGGACCAGCAATTGACTCCCCAGTACCCTTGTGGTGTGTCGAAACCTACAGACCCTAACCTCTACAGACTGGGATGATAATGCCTCTCATGTGGCCTTCTGAATAGGTGTCCAAAATAGATCCTTTGTTTTAGAAAACCACAAACCTTCTATTCTTTGGTGCAGCAACGGTCGTTGCCGAGGCACCCACACTTGCACAGTTCTTAGTAGAAATGATCAATCTACCATGGGAGTTTCATGGAGATTGGAAGCTTGGTTGCCTTGAGAAGTGAGTGCACTATAAGGGGGAGCCCGTGGGGCCAAGCTTCTGAAATTCATTCACTAAGGATATGTGGTTCGTGGGATCCATAAGAATATTGTCCTTGCAACCTTAGGATTTTTTTTGTAAATATCTTCTATGTGGTTGATTTTCATTCTATACAACACCATGTGTTTGCCAATTGTTTTCAGACAACATGAACAAATGAACATCATCCTCCAAATTTGAATCAACACAGTCAAACTGAAATAAATTCCTTGCAATCTGCTTGAAATTTTGTCTAGTGTGAAAATCTCACCAAGTTGTCATTCTGTCATCTTCAATCTCATCCGTCCATCCAAATTTGCATTTTCTATAAAATATCAATTTTGTTCTCATTTCGACACCTCTTAATTTGATCACATCACATAGTCCTTGTATACATATATATAATTTCACCTAGTTCTTGCATACATGTACAACCCAGGTTGCATATATCAAGATCATATCGTGCCTAAGTTCCAAGTTGCATACATTCCATGAATTTAGTCTTTTCCATATTCATCATTCATCAAATAGAACCCTAAGCTCTTGCACAAGTTCCACTACTCTTCATAGGTCTCAAAACCAATCCATTTTTTATCTATCGCCCACATCACATACTCCTTGTATACATACATATCATTTTGAACCTAGTTCTTGCATAAATGTACAACGCAGTTGCCTGTATCAAGATCATATCATGCCTAAGTTCCAAGTTGCATACATTCCATGAATTTAGTCTTTTCCATATTCATCATTGATCAAATAGAACCCTAAGTTCTTGCACAAGTTCCACTACTCTTAATAGGTCTCAAAACCAATCCATTTTTTTATATATCGCCCACATCACATAGTCCTTGTATACATATATATCATTTTGAACCTAGTTCTTGAATACATGTACAACCCAGGTTGCCTATATCAAGATCATATCGAGCCTAAGTTCCAAGTTGCATACATTCCATGAATTTAGTCTTTTCCATATTCACCATTGATCAAATAGAACCCTAAGCTCTTGCACAAGTTCCACTACTCTTCATAGGTCTCAAAACCAATCCATTTTTTATCTATCGCCCACATCACATAGTCCTTGTATACATATATATCATTTCACCTAGTTCAAGTTTATACATGTACAACCCAGGTTGCATATATCAAGATCATATCATGCCTAAGTTCCAAGATGCATACATTCCATGAATTTAGTCCTTTCCATATTCACCATTGATCAAATAGAACCCTAAGCTCTTGCACAAGTTCCACTACTCTTCATAGGTCTCAAAACCAATCCATTTTTTATCTATCACCCACATCACATAGTCCTTGTGTACATATATATCATTTCACCTAGTTCAAGTGCATACATGTACAACCCAGGTTGCCTATATCAAGATCATATCGTTCCTAAGTTCCAAGTTGCATACATTCCATGAATTTAGTCTTTTCCATATTCACCATTGATCAAATAGAACCCTAAGCTCTTGCACAAGTTCCACTACTCTTCATAGGTCTCAAAACCAATCCATTTTTTATCTATCGCCCACATCACATAGTCCTTGTATACATATATATCATTTCACCTAGTTCAAGTGCATACATGTACAACCCAGGTTGCTTATATCAAGATCATATCGTGCCTAAGTTCCAAGTTGCATACATTCCATGAATTTAGTCCTTTCCATATTCACCATTGATCAAATAGAACCCTAAGCTCTTGCACAAGTTCCACTACTCTTCATAGGTCTCAAAACCAATCCATTTTTTATCTATTGCCCACATCACATAGTCCATGTATACATATATATCATTTCACCTAGTTCTTGCATACATGTACAATCCAAGTTGCATATATCAAGATCATATCGTGCCTAAGTTCCAAGTTGCATACATTCCATGAATTTAGTATTTTCCATATTCATCCTTGATCAAATAGAACCCTAAGCTCTTGCACAAGTTCCACTACTCTTCATAGGTCTCAAAACCAATCCATTTTTTATCTATCGCCCACATCACATAGTCCTTGTATACATATATATCATTTCACCTAGTTCAAGTGCATACATGTACAACCCAAGTTGCATATATCAAGATCATATCGTGCCTAAGTTCCAAGTTGCATACATTCCATGAATTTAGTCCATTCCATATTCACCATCGATCAAATAGAACCCTAAGCTCTTGCACAAGTTCCACTACTCTTCATAGGTCTCAAAATCAATCCATTTTTTATCTATCGCCCACATCACATAGTCCTTGTATACATATATATCATTTCACCTAGTTCAAGTGCATACATGTACAACCTAGGTTGCATATATCAAGATCATATCATGCCTAAGTTCCAAGTTGCATACATTCCATGAATTTAGTCCTTTCCATATTCACCATTGATCAAATAGAACCCTAAGCTCTTGCACAAGTTCCACTACTCTTCATAGGTCTCAAAGCCAATCCATTTTTTATCTATCGCCCACATCACATAGTCCTTGTATACATATATATCATTTCACCTAGTTCAAGTTTATACATGTACAACCCAGGTTGCATATATCAAGATCATATCGTGCAAAAGTTCCAAGTTGCATACATTCCATGAATTTAGTCCTTTCCATATTCACCATTGATCAAATAGAAACCTAAGCTCTTGCACAAGTTCCACTACTCTTCATAGGTCTCAAAACCAATCCATTTTTTATCTATCGCCCATATCACATAGTCCTTGTATACATATATATCATTTCACCTAGTTCTTGCATACATGTACAACCCAGGTTGCCTATATCAAGATCATATCGTGCCTAAGTTCCAAGTTGCATACATTCCATGAATTTAGTCTTTTCCATATTCATCATTGATCAAATAGAACCCTAAGCTCTTGCACAAGTTCTACTACTCTTTATAGACCTCTCAAAACCAATCCATTTTTTATCTATTGCCCACATCACATAGTCCTTGTATACATATATATCATTTTGAACCTAGTTCTTGCATACATGTACAACCCAGGTTGCATACATCAAGATCATATCATGCCTAAGTTCCAAGTTGCATACATTCCATGAATTTAGTCCTTTCCATATTCACCATTGATCAAATAGAACCCTAAGCTCTTGCACAAGTTCCACTACTCTTCATAGGTCTCAGAACCAATCCATTTTTTATCTATCGCCCACATCACATAAGGTTTATCATGGAATTTCAAGTTAGGGAACATAGGTACATTATCCTTGCTCGTCTAGGGAAATCATTTTGGAGTCCATCATCTCTTGCATACCCTCTCTTGATCATTGGTCCCTTGTGTTTATCCATCATAACACAAGTCAAGCCTTGCATCGTAACCAATTTGGACCTAGAGTTGCATTTGACCTCTTGCATTCTTAGCTTATCACATCATATATCATACCATTTTCATATATCCCATCTTAGAATCATATCCTTTTCAAATGCATTTTTTCCATGGAATTCTTAAGTTCAAGAATCTTTAATTTCATTTGATTTCATATATTCAACTCCACTTATATATCATCATCTCTCACTTTCTTTGCACAATATTTTGTGACATGTACAAATGGCTCAACAAGCAAGAAGTTCTCAAGCAGAAGTCGAGCCCAATCTAGATATTGGACCAAATGAATCAGTTGAAGAACACATGGACCTTGAAGATAGGGAGGAGGCCTGAGTTCAAACAATGCATGTTGGAGAGGGTTCGGGATCACTTCCTTCTACACCAATGGATGAGCATATAAAAGTAGCTGAAACAGTGGGGAAACAAATTTCTTATAGAAATTTAGATCATTTACTTGAAATGGATATGGAGAAACTGAAATGTTATGCCGACCAACCTAAAAATAAAAGTAAGAGGTCAATAACTAAATCTGTAAATAGAATAATCCATGATCATTTCAATCATCTTGAAACACTTGAAAAAACCCAATTGTTATCGTGTTTACTTCTTCGTGATGAGCTGAAAGAGTCATTACAATTGATGGGTGTATAGTCTGCATCAAATAAGAGGAAACACATGAAACTACAAAAATATATTGTTGAAAATGTTAAAAAAGGTTTAGATTCCATTGGGAAAAGATCTCGATCAGTGGATAAGGCCATTGCAAGAAAGGTGATTTTGACATCTGTTTTAAATAAAGAAATACCCAGAAAAAGAAAAATGTCAGCACTTTCCACTGAATTTGGTTATAGTAGAACCACACTAATAAAATATGAGAAAAAGAGAAAGGTTTTAGATGATAGTTCTGAAGGAAATTGGTCAATTATGTGTAGAGCTCCCCGTTCTGACAGGATTGAAGATGTTGTTAGGAACTTGATCTCAAGTTTTTGGAATGATCAAACTCGTCCGTCATCAAATACTAGAGATGTTATGAGGTACAGGATTGGACCTGGTATTTATGAAGAACATATTAAACATTGGCTAGACAT
>CM021110.1:302253284-302326511 GCA_007115665.2 Sequoiadendron giganteum | reverse complement strand
AAGATTAGATGTTAAATCGGCTGTTTATAATGCATGGTATATTTTATAAAATGGGCTATCCAAATCATAATTTTAAATGTAAAATCAAATTTCTTACAAAATTCTTATAGAAATCAAAAAAAGATTTCAAAATTTCAATAATCGAAATGAAAGTTATGCTTCATCAAAATTTACTTACAAGTATGACTTCAAACATTAAAATACAATTAAACAATACAAAACTGAAAATATATCAACACTAAAATGTCATCAGTAGAACCAACTTCCCGTCAAGTATTTGCACTTGAAAAATTGATCCCTATGCAAAAAAAATATGAAAACTGCCCCACTTTTACAAACATTTGTAAATGCTGATAACTCAATTTAAGCAACCACTAAGAGTTTAAAAGAAATGCTATAATTTTTCATAATATATGTTAGAGCGACATGTTATGATAAATGACAGCAAAAGAATGCTTAGACCGAGTCAATAAACTGCTTATGGAGAAGCATAGTTGGTGGCCTGCTATCTCCCAAAGAACTTATGAACCAAAATCTGCAAGGTGGGAGTTGACTGGAGTATGATGCTGAATTCGACCCCTATGAAGACCACGTGAAGGCTTGAAGAGGAAAGGAGCCATTGGAGGTGACTGTACAAAAATTATGGTAATCCACGCCTATGTGTGAATACAGATCGTGACTTAAAGGAGGGAGAGCTGGAAAAAATGATGAGCGCTTAACACATGGATTTGACACCACAAAAATTTAACATAAATGCTTCGAAGAAATGCAGGTCCAATGTGAACCCAAGAAACCAAGCTGGAATCCCAAATATAACCAAATAATATCCAATGTATACAACAATGTCGTCGAATTTTGCTGGTTTAACTTTCCAAATTGTCAATTTTTAGCTTGCCAGTGTAGAATGGTGACGCCTTACGCTGCCTAGGGTGGAGTTAAGGCTGTGCAATGAATGGGTGTGGTCGTGGAAATGCTGATAGAATTGGCGTCGTTCAAAGCATAAGCTCATTAGAAGAATGCACGTTGACCTGTTCGAAGATACTTCGCCGTGACTGGAGAGTGGTGAAGTCTCGAGTCGATGGAAGCTCCAAAAAACCGCCTCTTAATATACAGGTCAATGGCATATAATGGCAGGCTAGAGAATGGTAGGCGCTTGAGGGTGTGGAGGGCGCAAAGGTCTGTAAATGGGGTCACGTGTCGTTGAATGGGCCTGCGAAGAACGAATTAGATGTCGCTGGAACTTCTAAATGATTACAGAACGTTTGGAAGCATAAAGCAAATAGGTTAAATATGCCACGAAATAGAGAAAAAAGTGATTGTAATCTACAAAACTGGGGCTGAATAGACCACAAATAACATTGCAAATATCATAATAATATCCTGCAAAACAGGTCGAAATGACTGGGCTAAAGCATTGACTAGTGTGTGATGTCCCATGTGGGGCCCGCTTCCAATACCTTTTCCGTTTCGATCAATTTCCGTTTCCGTTTTGCTATTTTATTTCACGCTCGTGTTTCATCCGTATTTCAGCATGGACTACAAGAGGTAGGCTACCTACAACATGGGAAAAAGACAATTGAAACGTTGAAACGTTTATGAAGTATGATATATTTATATAACATAATATACTAGCAATTGCATTTTAGGTGTGTAATGGGAATAATTAGGAAAATAGATGAAGGGAGACATTGATGGATGGATAGAGAGAGGGAGACATGTCTCAAGATAAAGGGGGGGAAATAGAGGTAGAGGTGAAGATAGAGTGAGAGAGGCAGAGGGAGACAAATAGATAGAGAGATATAGGGAGAGGGAGAGGGAGAGGGAGAGGGAGAAGGAGAGATAGAGAGATATAATAGAGAGAATTAGAGATAGATAAATAGAGATGGAGAGAAGGAGAGTGTAGGGAGAGATAAAGATATATGGGAGATGAAAGAGAGAGATAAAGATATATGAGAAAAGAAATGGAGAGAGATGTAGAGAGATGTAGAGATAGAGATATATATAGGGGGATAGGGAGAGAGCGAGGGAGGGAGAGATTGGGAGAGATAGAGAGGGGGGAGATAGAGAGAGGGAGGCAGGCAGAGGAAGGGAGAGAGATAAGTAGAGGAGGGAGAGATAGAGAAAATGGGGAGAGAGGGAGAGAGATAGGTTGAGGACAAAGAGAGGGGTGATCCCATAATAGTGGTTTACAATTTTTGGGCAAACTGGACACCGCAATTATTATTTTTAACTAAATCTTCACTTTCGGGCTCTTGTAGTGGCTAAACCGTGAGCAAATTTGAAAATGATGCAAACTAGAGTCTCATCACATTTTGTTTATAGATTCTGAAAATATTTTTTTGAAAATTTTTGGAATCAGATTGCACTTTTTTTTCCATCTCCCACGAAAACTAGTTTTTTTTCAGAAATCAACATTTTTGAAAAGTGACTCTCACCGTATACAACATAATTTTTTTTGTATGAAGGATAAAATTATAATTTTTTCGAATTTAGATTTGTAACTACGATATCTAGCACTTGCATTTGATCTCATAATTTTTTATTGAATATTTTTTCCTTAATCAAGTTTCAAAGTCAAACCAATTGCAATTCAGACATATGTGGATTGTATACAACATAACTTTTTATGTATGAATCGAAATTCAAATTTTTTTTTTAATGGATCAAAGACATCAATACCCAGCCTCAGCATATTTTTAAAATTTTTATTTTGATAATCTGTTATTTTTCCACATGTGCAGACCAGAGATTTTGATTTTCAGTGAAAAACCTATGCTTAATAAAACTAAAAAATAAAATACACAATAAAAGAAAATCATATTAAAACTATATTCGACGGATAACTCATTCTGAGGACTATCATTATCTAGTTGGGTTTTTGAAGTTTTTTGCATTTTCAAATTCAAATTGAGCTTCGAACAACAATTTTTTACCAAAAAACTATTTTTTGAGAAGCTAGGGTAAAAGGGGGGTTCGGCCAAACCCCTTTAAAATAATAAGTGAAATTATTTTAAAGGTGTTCGGTCGAACCCACCTGAAATTGGTTCGATCGAACCCCTTCAATATACATACGAAAGTCAAACAAGTTTTCCAGGGTTATTTTTCATTTTTCTGAGCTCCTCTAGTAAACCGTGTTTTCTAGGCGACCCGCGTGCTTTCAAACGTGTCGACTGAAAAAGACAAATCTCAGGTGAAAAATGTTGGATTTTTTGAAAATGTTTCATATTTTATTTCTTTTTGTTGCATTTGTTTTGATTAATATAAGTTTTTTCAATTCTTATGATAGATTTTTTGCATTTTGTAGGAGAATTTGTTGTTAGCTTAAATCAAACATTTGTGTTTTGAAGAAGAAAATGGGACAAAAAGCAAAAAAAAAAAACAAAGCTCAACGAAAATTTTGAAAAGATAAAGAATAAAATAGACGCAAACAAAACTTGACAAATTATCATAGAAAGAAATAAGGTATGTGTTTATTTATTCTCTTTTTCGTCAAATATGGGTAAATTTATTTACTTACAATAGTGATTTTATCATATGTTTTATCTATCAACAAGGAAAAATGCATCCAATAATTGATATATAAGAAAAATGTTCTTGAGTTCTATAAAACTAAAATCTACAAATTATCACTAGATTTTATGAATGTTTATACTAAATGTTTTACTAGTTTTGATCTACAATATATTTCTTTTTATTTGTATTTTTTTGTAGTGCCCAATTTTGCATAGATATCTATGTGTATGTCTTTTAAATCCTTATATTTATTTCATCCAATAGTGCATCATCAATTATATAGATATGGTAGAAACACCATTTTCACCAATATTTCTCCCTCTATGAAGTAGTATCTCCCTTTGTATCAATACATGAAAATGAATAGTAGGGAAATTATTATGTATAACCAAATTGGATTACAGAAGATGACACAAGATAATTCAACAAAAGAGAATTTTTAAACTCATATAAAAAACCTAAATAGTGATAATTAGTTGAGAAGGTGGGGATAACTCAAACACCCTACAAACACACAAAAATTAGTAAAAAATATAAGTAAATTATAATAAATAGAATCATATTAGTTAACAATAACTATTTTTGGATTAGGATAGATTTAACAAGAAGTACGATGAATATACACATAAAGCATACATTAACTAAATAAGTTTATATGCGAAGAACATATAATGTAGAAGTATGTATCTAAAATAATATTTTCTAAATTTTCTAACACATAATCTAACATAGAATTAGAATATTCTTTATAAGAGTGAAATAATTCATAAAGAAATAAACATATATTGATAGTAAAAAGAAAAATGTATTGAATTTGATAACCTAAATAAAAAGTTGAAAGTTTTAACTAAATTTATTCCTAGATTTAAGATTAATAACACAAAAATACTATCCAAAATAGATAAATCAACAAGTGTAAATGGTCTTAAATCTAAATTGGTTTCACCTATATAAACTATGCAAGCTTATTTGTCCTATTAAAAAAAGTACTATGTTTTTATTAAACAAAATATTAAAAATGGGATTTAATTATAAACAAAGAAAAACCTAGAATGAGAGTTGAGAAATAGATATCTCATCATGATAGGAACCTAGAATTATGAATCAATAGAAGATAATAAAAATTACATCATGTTTCCTAGATGGTAGCACATGACTAAACTAAGGTCTATATGTTTACATAGATTTTTGTTGTAGGTAAAAAATAACAATTTATACAAAATTTGAAAATCTATAAAATGAGAATAAAATACACAACCAATAACAAGAAACTTTAGTAGAATAACATGATAAATTCGTTAAAATAAATTAAATGATATAAAATGGTCATAATGTTATTTAAACTGAGCGAGCTAAGATAATATAATTATGATAGATAGGAAAAGACACAAAACCTCCATGTGAAAAGATTTCCAAGAATACATGTAGCTAGTGCCACAAAGGGAAAGGGGTGAATTTTGGTTATCTTACCAATTATATTGTCAAATCCCTAATTTGTTATTTTTACCTCCACAAATAATCAAATAAAAAGACATTAGATTAATATGGTTACGCACTTATTTTATGTGCATCTAGAAGTTCTAAGACGAGTACAACATAAAAAATATATATAATCTATAGCAATAAGTGTATCCCTTAGATATATAAAATAAATAAAATTGAGAAGATGGATCAACATGAAAATATAATAGTTCAAACTATCACATGTTGTAATGTACACTCATATTTTTGATGAAAAATAGTCATGAGTAATGCACGTGTTATTTTCTTCATGTAATACCTGATAAAATTATTGTGTACTATAAAGTGTATTTTTATTGATTTGGGGTAATTTTAATTTAATGACTCATTTATCTATAAGATGGGAGGGGAAAGTTTCTTTAATTTTTTAGCATTCTAGTCCTTACATATTCCTACTCTTGCATGTACATAGATCACATCGTGCATAGTCCTTGTATGTACATATATATCATTTCACCTAGTTCTTGCATGTACAACCCCTTGCATATATCAAGATCATATCACCTAAGTTCCAAGTTGCATACATTCCATGAATTTAGTCATTTGCATATTCATCATTGATCAAATAGAACCCTTAGCTCTTGTACAAGCTAGACACTACTCTTCATAGGTCTCAAAATCAACCCATTTGCTATCTATCACCCACATCACTTAAGGTTTATCATAGGCTTTCAAGTTAGGAAACATGTCGGGTTATCCTTGCTCGTCTAGGAAAATCCTTTTGGAGCCCATCATCTCCTACATACCCTCTCTTGGTAATTGGTCCCTTGTGTTTATCCATCATATCACAAGTCAATCCTTGAATCATAACCAAATTTGGACCTATAGTTGCATTTGACCTCTTGGATTCTTAATTTATCACATCATATTGGATACCATTTTCATTGCATTCTAGTCCTTACATATTCCTACTCTTGCATACATAGATCACATCACATAGTCCTTGTATGTACATATATATATATATATATATATATATATATATATATATATTTGTTGTTTTATAACTTGAAAATTAGATTTTGTTCAGTATTAATAGATAGGGATTGAAGGTTGAGACAAATCCTAACGATCACTCGTAATGGATGTACCTTATCTAAGAAAAATAAAATATTTAAATTTACTAGATCTTGACTATCTACTTAGGTACAAAGAAGCTCATAGACTTACCACACTATCTAATAACATGCTATTTTTTATGGAAACCATAACATTCTTATATGTTATATAACATGATTGAATTATAGAACTTATAGTAACAAGTCTAAAACTTAGTTACTAGCACATTGCATAAATTTAATTGCATTAAAACATGAAAATATAATAGTTCAAGCTATCATGTTGTAACACACTCATATTTTTGATGAAAAGTAGTCATGAGTAATGTGTGTTATTTTCTTCATGTAATACCTGATAAAATTATTGTGTACTATAAAGCACGTATTTTTATTGATTTGGGGTAATTTTAATTTAATGAATTTCATTTATTTATAAGATGAGAGGGGCAAGTTTCTTTAATTTGTTAGCAATTTGAGTTCAAAATTAAATCACTTTTATTTTCATTTAAATGTTGAATCATTTTTTTAATTGTAATCTAAAATTTGAATCTGTTGACATCTCCAAACAATCATCTCTAAGTTGAAATAAATTATGCACAGTAAATTTAATGTTGAATGAAATCCATAAAATAAACCCCTCAAATTCTTGTTTTAGCATGTGTCCAGCTGGAATTAGCTAAATGTTATTTTAATTATTTTTTTTTCTTTTCAACTCGCATTTTACATGCATTGGTTAAAAAAGAACATACATGCAAATGCATATGGGTTAAAAAGAACAACACACTTTGTTTTTCATTGGGTTTAAAATTAACTCTTAGATAGAAAACACTACAAACGGTTAAAAATAACCCCTTTTCTTGACAAACACTACAAATGGATAAAATGAACCTTGTGCATTCTCTATATGTTCACATTTTGATTTTGGTTTAAAAAGAACACCATGCGAGTGTGATCTGAAATATTCATGTGATCTCTCTTTGTTTTTAAACAAAGATCAATTGAACTATGAATATTTTGGTTCACTTTTGTTAAGCCTTAGATCTTGGGCCTGCTTTGGTAGGGAAAAGTACTCACCCCAAAGTGACTCAAACCAGGAATGCACTAAAGCCATGCGATGCCCAACCGGTATATAAATTTGAATGTTAAGGAAAACTTAGCATTACAGAACTTCCTGTGGACCAGCAATTGACTCCCCAGTACCCTTGTGGTGTGTCGAAACCTACAGACCCTAACCTCTACAGACTGGGATGATAATGCCTCTCATGTGGCCTTCTGAATAGGTGTCCAAAATAGATCCTTTGTTTTAGAAAACCACAAACCTTCTATTCTTTGGTGCAGCAACGGTCGTTGCCGAGGCACCCACACTTGCACAGTTCTTAGTAGAAATGATCAATCTACCATGGGAGTTTCATGGAGATTGGAAGCTTGGTTGCCTTGAGAAGTGAGTGCACTATAAGGGGGAGCCCGTGGGGCCAAGCTTCTGAAATTCATTCACTAAGGATATGTGGTTCGTGGGATCCATAAGAATATTGTCCTTGCAACCTTAGGATTTTTTTTGTAAATATCTTCTATGTGGTTGATTTTCATTCTATACAACACCATGTGTTTGCCAATTGTTTTCAGACAACATGAACAAATGAACATCATCCTCCAAATTTGAATCAACACAGTCAAACTGAAATAAATTCCTTGCAATCTGCTTGAAATTTTGTCTAGTGTGAAAATCTCACCAAGTTGTCATTCTGTCATCTACAATCTCATCCGTCCATCCAAACTTGCATTTTCTATAAAATATCAATTTTGTTCTCATTTCGACACCTCTTAATTTGATCACATCACATAGTCCTTGTATACATATATATCATTTCACCTAGCTCTTGCATACATGTACAACCCAGGTTGCATATATCACGATCATATCATGCCTAAGTTCCAAGTTGCATACATTCCATGAATTTAGTCTTTTCCATATTCATCATTGATCAAATAGAACCCTAAGCTCCTGCACAAGTTCCACTACTCTTCATAGGTCTCAAAACCAATCCATTTTTTATCTATCACCCACATCACATAGTCCTTGTATACATATATATCATTTTGAACCTAGTTCTTGCATACATGTACAACCCAGGTTGCCTATATCAAGATCATATCGTGCCTAAGTTCCAAGTTGCATACATTCTATGAATTTAGTCTTTTCCATATTCATCATTGATCAAATAGAACCCTAAGCTCTTGCACAAGTTGCACTACTCTTCATAGGTCTGAAAACCAATCCATTTTTTATCTATCACCCACATCACATAGTCCTTGTATACATATATATCATTTCACCTAGTTCTTGCATACATGTACAACCTAGGTTGGCTATATCAAGATCATATCGTGCCTAAGTTCCAAGTTGCATACATTCCATGAATTTAAACTTTTCCATATTCATCATTGATCAAATAGAACCCTAAGCTCTTGTACAAGTTTCACTACTCTTCATAGGTCTCAAAACCAATCCATTTTTTATCTATCGCCCACATCACATAGTCCTTGTATACATATATATCATTTCACCTAGTTCAAGTCCATACAAGTACAACCCAAGTTGCATATATCAAGATCATATTGTACCTAAGTTCCAAGTTGCATACATTCCATGAATTTAGTCCTTTCCATATTCACCGTTGATCAAATAGAACCCTAAGCTCTTGCACAAGTTCCACTACTCTTCATAGGTCTCAAAACCAATCCATTTTTTATCTATCGCCCACATCACATAGTCCTTGTATACATATATCATTTCACCTAGTTCAAGTGCATACATGTACAACCTAGGTTGCATATATCAAGATCATATTGTGCCTAAGTTCCAAGTTGCATACATTCCATGAATTTAGTCCTTTCCATATTCACCATTGATCAAATAGAACCCTAAGCTCTTGCATACCCTCTCTTGATCATTGGTCCCTTGTGTTTATCCATCATAACACAAGTCAAGCCTTGCATCGTAACAATTTGGACCTAGATTTGCATTTGACCTCTTGCATTCTTAGCTTATCACATCATATATCATACCATTTTCATAAATCCCATCTTAGAATCATATCCTTTTTAAATGCATTTTTTCCATGGAATTCTTAAGTTCAAGAATCTTTAATTTCATTTGATTTCATATGTTCAACTCCACTTATATATCATCATCTCTCACTTTCTTTGCATAATATTTTGTGACATGTACAAATGGCTCAACAAGCAGGAAGTTCTCAAGCAGAAGTCGAGCCCAATCTAGATATTAGACCAAATGAATTAGTTGAAGAACACATGGACCTTGAAGATAGGGAGGAGGCCTGAGTTCAAACAATGCACTTTGGAGAGGGGTCAGGATCACTTCCTTCTACACTAATGGATGAGCATATAAAAGTAGCTAAAACAGTGGGGAAACAAATTTCTTATCGAAATTTAGATCATTTACTTGAAATGGATATGAAGAAACTGAAATGTTATGCCGACCAACCTAAAAATAAAAGTAAGAGGTCAATAACTAAATCTATAAATAGAATAATCCATTATCATTTCAATCATCTTGAAACACTTGAAAAAACCTAATTGTTATTGCATTTACTTCTTCGTGATGAGCTGAAAGAGTCATTACAATTGATGGGTGTATATTCTGCATCGAATAAGAGGAAACACATGACAGTGCAAAAAGATATTGTTGAAAATGTTAAAAAAGGTTTAGATTCCATTGGGAAAAGATCTCGATCAGTGGATAAGGCCATTGCAAGAAAGGTGATTTTGACATCTGTTTTAAATAAAGAAATATCCAAAAAAAGAAAAATGTCAACACTTTCCACTGAATTTGGCTATAGTAGAACGACACTAATAAAATATGAGAAAAAAAGAAAGGTTTTAGATGATAGTTCTGAAGAAAATTGGGAAATTATGTGTAGAGCTCCCCATTCTGACAGGATTGAAGATGTTGTTAGGAACTTGATCTCAAGTTTTTGGAATGATCAGACTCGTTCATCATCAAATACTAGAGATGTTATGAGATACATGATTGGACCTAGTATTTATGAAGAACATATTAAACATTGGCTAGGCATAGCACAACTTGAGATGTATATGAACTTTTGTAATATGTATCCTCATATAAAGATTGGGCAAACAATGTTTCAAAGGTTAAAGCCATATTATGTAATGATAAACAAGTTTTTTGAAACTTGTTGTTGTCATTATCACATTGAATTTAATCTCTACTATCAGGTGTTTCAAAAGATGATAGAAGAAAGATATGGTTTTGAAAAGGCACCTCCTAAACAGGTAAGTTTGTTCATAAAGGATCTATTATGTGATCATGAAAATGGACCTCAAATAAAATGCACAAAAGGACTTTGTGAAACATGTGGAAATTTGGCTAACTTTCCTTCAACAAATGAAAATGCTGACCTGAGTCAGACAATAAATTGCAATAGTTACAAGTATGTAAAGTTTCAACCAAATCTTGGGAAAGAATCCACAAGGTTAAACTATGTAGAAGAGGAGATACCTATTGGGAAATTTATGGAATATTTTAAAAAATTGATACAACCATACATACAACATTCATTTTATGCTAAGTGGCAAGCACATCAATTTCAAACATTAAGAGATACTTTCCCACTTGGAACAATTCTATTAGTAGTTGACTTTGCAGAAAATTACTCTTTTGTACATCAAAAAGAGATTCAATCAGAATATTATTTTTCAAAGCAAGTCACTATTATGGTTCATGTGTGTTATCGACATGAACAATTGGAATTGGATGGTGTTGAGAGTACAGATGAACAATGAGCCATCAAGAAATAATATCACTTTTATATTAGTGATGATAAAGAGCATGACACGCTTTTTGTACAACATTGTTTTACAAAATAGTTTTTTGAGAATTTGAGAAGCAGGGGTGTAAATTTTAAAAACATTTCGTATGGTCAGATGGATGAGTGGCACAATTCAAATCATCATGGCCATTTTATGCACTTTCTAGATATCATAAAATTTACAACATACCACATGTTTGGAGTTTCTTTGAGAGTGGGCATGGAAAGGGTGAGCATGATGGCACAGGAGCTTGCATCAAATGTGCTTTAAGGAAACATCAAATGAGTTATTCAGAAGATCATATAGACAATGCACATGATGTTGTTGAATGGTGCAAGAAACACTTTGCATCAAATGAGGTCGGCACATCTTCAAGAACAAACCGAAACATTCCACATAGAGTGTTTTGGGAGATATCGGGTATGTATAAATTACATTTAAAATAAATAAATTTATTTAAATTTAAAATTTACACACATATATATATATATATACACACATGTTCAAGTTCACATAAGTTTGTTGCAATTACATTTATCTAGGTGTGGACAGAAGATCGATGCATGCATGCAAGAGGGTAGAAAAAACAAGATCTTTGCATTGTGTTATGAGTTCAGATAGTCACCCTGGATGGACATTATACACGAGGGATTACTCTTGTTTATGCACTAAGTGCATCGCAAGAAACTCTCATGCATGCAACAATGAAGAACTTGAATACATTAGTAAATGGGATATGGTACCACTATTCATTTCAGACACATACGATGAAAATGAGGATGAAAGATTTCAATACATTCCTTTGATTTCAATTGATTATGACCATATTTCAGGATTGGTTAGAAAAGGTACATGTGTAATTTTTCAATAGTTTAAATATTATATAAATTTAATGATCTTTAACTTGTCTAGAGACAATTCTAATTTTTTTATAATTTTATTGTGTAAATTTGGTGTACAGGAGATGTTTTTGCAGTTATAGCAGAGCCTGAAAACATAGAAGGTGTTAGCTATTATTTACTACATTGCACAAAAGAGAGGAATAAGCTAACACAACCTAAAACAAACGATGGAATGTTATTTCCCACAGGTGAGTTTGAATTTAAAATTATATATATATACATTGTGTACATGTGTACATTATCTTAAAAACATTAAATATATATTGTACAAACCTTGAGCGTGCAAATGTTGTACACATGCACATGTATTACCTCAGGTTCATGTTTACCATGCAGGTTCTGTTGTTGTGCAAGGGATATATCTAAGACAAGTCAAAGTTGTTCGACATGGGATTCATTTTGTGGATTATCAAGTTGATAACAAGGTATATCATTATAGTCACCTTATAATTCCTACCGCCCTACATCTTCATGCAGTTCCACATGCACGCGAACGAAAAAAATGGAGACTAGATAGTGATGACCATAAAAAAAAATTACATGTTATTCAAGAGCGAGTTGAACCAGAATGTTTGAGTTAGATTATATCCCTTATTTTTGAATGTTCACTTGTACATGTACATACATTTTGAAGATGAGAACTTATAGTAACTTGTTTGAACTCTGGATTGTTTTAGTTACTTATAATATATGTTGATGACAAGTGTTTTAAACTTGGTTGGACACAAATTAGGGGTTGAAATACATTGAGAACCTTAAATTGAGTAGATAATTCCAATTATATATTTGTTCCATGGAATTCAAGTACTTGTTATGTACATAATGTGCAAACCTTGTCATAAAAAAATTCATTGCTTGAGTGATGGTGATAGTAGAAGAAAATTCAGTGTTAGTTTCAATGATCCCCCCCAAATCTAGCATGTTTATTTATTTATATCTTCAATATAATGTTGTATTTATGTATATAGTTGTATATATTTAATCAAGATGGTTAATAAATTATAGTTAATTAATTTCTCTATTGAAATGTAACATGTTAAATATTATTGCAAGTATCTATATTTAAATAATTTTTTAATTTAAATTATGAACTTTATTGAATCATTGCATCATATTGGAGATTATTGTCAACTCATAACATGGACACATGATTTCATATTCCTATTTCCTATTAGGTATATTAATAGGAAGAAACTCTATATTCATATAGATCAATTTGAGGCTTCTCAAATCCCTTCTCTTAAAGGCAGATCTATGTAGATGATTCCTATTCTTAGATATTTTCATTATTTTAGATTAATTTGGTACAAGGGATTTTAATTTTCAACATTGGATATATTAAATCAAATGATTGTGCTTTGAAAAGTGAATAAGATGGAGGTATACTTTGATTGTTGAAAAATAATATCAAACAGATAAAGTTGAATAAGATGGAGGGTATACTTATTTTGACTTTTTGAAAAATGATATCAAATAGATAAAGTTTTAGATTATTTCTATATCAAACTTGAAAACAATCCCTCTCAATCAATGTGAATACTTGGAATTTTGTATTGGATCTCCCAATACCTTGCTTACAAGGTCTCCCTCCTCTCCCTCGCTCCCTTGTTGATGCCACTATTGTGTGATGGATAAATGAATTAACATTGTGTTTAACATGCTATGATCTCTTACTCACACTTATGAAATGATGGACTAACCTAATGAAGAAAAAGATAGTTTATGCATCTTATGCATATGCTAAGAATGGGAATAGGTTCTTTCTTCCTTCTTATTGAATCTACTTCATCTTGTATTTTATGTATTTTGGTTATAAAGGAGAATATTGTCTTGTGTGATTATGAATATTATCTCATCCCTAGTAGAGTAATGTGCTAGGTGTTTATGCTGTCTTGAGGGTGAATATTCAGCTCACTCTTTATCGTTTTAGCCGATAGGCTACATATAGTGTGAGATTTGAGCTTGAAACAAGTCTCACACTTGCAAAACACTATTGAGTCATCAAAAAACAAGTTTTAGGTACCATTTAATGGTAAAATAGCTGCCATAAAAGCCTCCAAAATATCACTTATAACATAAAATCAGATAAATATTAATTTTACAACTAGATGGGAACATTCTATTTCCATTTGCAATGGTTTTTGTCAATTTGATGGCAACTTTATTTTTTTGTTATTATTAATTGTTTAATCCATCCACATACAACTAGAATTTGCAGCACATGGAATCCATACATACCCATGCACAACCACACACTCTATAACATATTAACATACATATAGTTTTCTATCAGCATAATCTTTGAACCTCCTTTAGGTGCAAGTGCTATTGGTAGAAGGTGCCTTGTGAGTGTCTCCTTATTGTGCTTGTGTTTCTACTTGGAGAGTGTGCCATATTAGTATGCATGCTACTCATTTATTGAGAAGACATATCATATCTCCTTTTATATTTACATACTCATTTTTTTTGCATGTGTTTGACTTTGTGTTAGTGTAGGACCATATGTGATGACTAGTTTGTGTGAGTGTATGTTATAACACTCTTACATGCTATATTAATAGGGAAGAGGGCTTTGATCATTTATAACAGCTTGCATGTTAGTGACGATAAGAATAGGAATTTGAAACTCTTTAAGAAAGATACCAATTGTTTACCATAGTTCTTATTCATGTTCACTAAATACTAGTTTTTTACCATAGTTCTTATTCATGTTCCCTAAATACTAGTTTAAATGAATCAAGTGGTAATAAAACTTGTTATTTCATTGTGGAGTTTGTTGTTATTTAATGTATAGATAGTAATTTTAGAATTTTGTTACAAGTCAAAAAGATATAATAGAGGTATAATTTGAATTGAATTTTCTTAATGTTTCAAAGAATAAAATTTATTTGTTTCTTTGTTCTTACTTTCTATCAAGATTTTAATTTCATCATTTTTATCAAATTTTAAAACTAGAAGAACATGTCCTTGAAATTAATAAATTATAGGCTCAAGTAAATACACTCATTTATAAAATATCATTAGTTTACTTGAGCTTGGGAGTCATTTATTTTATAATTTTTGACTGCTTACTATAATTTATTCAACATGGGCATGAGTGTGCAAAATATTTATTGTGATCAACATGAATGAACTTAATTATAAAGTGGCATTCATTTCCTAAAATTCTACTCTAGAGAGATCAAATGAATATATCATATAAGGAAATGTAAGTTGTAAGAGATCATCAAATAAGCAAATGTATGTATATTGAATATAAGAGAATGTATACATATATCATATAAACATGTAAACATATCAATATTGATC
This sequence comes from Sequoiadendron giganteum, assembly GCA_007115665.2. Taxonomy (NCBI): domain Eukaryota; kingdom Viridiplantae; phylum Streptophyta; class Pinopsida; order Cupressales; family Cupressaceae; genus Sequoiadendron; species Sequoiadendron giganteum. Next base: position 302,311,357 of record CM021110.1, on the reverse strand, counting down.
AATGTATAAACATGTAACATGTTATAAGAAAAGTTCCAAATGTATGTATATCATAAAAGAAAATGTAAGTTAGAGATCATCGAATGTCAAATACTAAAAATCATCATATATAGCAAATGTAAGTTAGAGATAATCAAATGTCAAACACTATAAATATCATCATATAAGCAAATACATCTAATATGTAGGGCCTAATATGAATGTCGACTCCTAGTCGAATGACCATCTGAATGAGAACGGTCCTGCTTTGATGGATGTGCTGAGCCCTACAAATAAAATGGTGTACAAAATGTGTTAAATACATATAATGTATATTAAATATGTATCTATATCTATGCATGTACATATACACATGTATATTTAAAAATTTAAAACTCACATGTCCACTAGCATCAGATTCATCCAGAGAGTCACATCGATGTGCACGATTTGGAACAAGGCTAGGAGTGACATTAGGTATGTCCACCTACAAATATATAAATTCATATATATCAGTACATGAATATCTAGTTAAATTAAAACTAAAATTTAAAAATAATTATAAATGAATTGAAACATGCACATGCACATACATGCACATCATCTGATATCGGATGACCTGAGTCCTCTGAAATGGCTGCCTCCACCATATCAACTATACGATCAAGCGACGAATCAATATCTGCATCCCTCTGATCTATCTCACGTCATGCCATCAATGATGAGTGGAGAGGACTATGTAGGTGAGATGGCATTGACGATAATGAACCGACACCAACCAACATCTCAGTAAAACCCATAGTTTGTGTAGCTATCAAATGATCAGATGGTGCATCCTGATGTGCACTAGTGTTGGGTTGAGAGTGATGGGGTCTTGGAAGTGAATGCCCTCCATGTGCCAAACGATCTCTAACATGCTCTATACCGATCCCATAGTCTGATGCAATGAAAGCATATGCCTCCAAGAGATCCTCAGCCAAACAAAGCAAAGTCCTACGTGCCATATATCCTATAAGTGCCTCAAGCTCAGTGGGAGTAGGGATGCATGCTGATGTGAAAGGATCCATGGTGGTCCACTGTGCTGAAGATGGCGTGGGTCGAGGACGTCTAGACATCAAATATTGACCTACATGATCTGTAGATATCCTAGTGGTGCCAGCTGCAATGTCACCTATAGTATCAATTGCTTCCTTTTGGGAAGCAAAAACAACCTCATCTGTTGTGGGGGCTAGAACTGGGGTGAGAGCAAGAGACCTCTCACCAACCAATACCCTAAACACTAGGGTCGGTCTATCTGCTCAATGATAAGTGGGTCTGTTAGCAATCCTGCCTTGCCCCTAACTAGCATATGGTGGAATGTCCAGGTAGTTGGCTTTGAGGCCCAAATGGACCTTAGCATACAACTGCTGAACAAAATATAATGGAATCTGGTCATTGTTTGGGTATTGACCATGTGCTGTGAGAAATCGTGGGTAGATCAATGAGGCCATATCATGATCAACACATCTAGTGACCTGGTATCCCCTAACCTTATGTGTATTTTGATAAAATGGAAAACAATTGGTTTTTATCATTTCTTTGGTCACACTATCCTATATTTGTTTAAGGGGAACCTCACCATGTACTTCTTCCTGCATGCGGGAAAGAATAGCAGCTACTCTATCTAGAGAAAATGCACTTGTCCTCTCAAGTTCATCTCTTAGTTTCTCAAGACTATGCAATATTGACATGCATGGTTCAGAATATATCCCGGGGTTTACATTTTGCACTAATGAGTCTTTCAATTTATTAATCTCATTGGTGGTATTTTCAAACAAAGATTCCAAAGGTGGAGCATCTGCATTATCCATGTTATGTATGTATGTGTACCTAAAGGAGCAATCAGACCTTAGTTTAAATAATATATCTAGATATAAGGAATAGAAATCTAAAACAGTTCTAATAATTCATCTACTCATCAATAATATTTCCATACCATTAACACAAAACATTTTCAACATCTATCATAGTTTTTAATTTAATCAAAACATTCACATTACTAGATTGCACAAAAAACATAATCTAAAACAATTATAAAATTTAAATTTACAAGTGTGCGTGTGCACTCTAGAACAAAATGTGTCATTAAAGACAATTTAAAAAACATTGATAAAGGTTGCATCTAAGATTTATTTCCTACAACTAGTAATAAAGGGAAAACATTATTACTTAACATTAAAAATAAAAATGTTGCAAAATGTTATGAAACATCTATTGAAAAGAGTAACATCATAGAAAAATAAGAATTCAAATTTAGAAATATTTTTGAATAATGTAGAAATGAACCCCATGATATTAAAATTATACTCCATGATCCAATTGTGATAATATTAATAAAATTGATAACACACATAAAAAAATGAAGTCATTGTATCTCCAAGTTACATAAGAAGAGAGAGGACCTTTCCGAATTAGAATACTAACCAAATTTTACAAGAGTGTGGTACAATTAAAATACCAATTTTATCTAAGGACTTATTAGATTTATTTTAATGTGTTAGATACAATGATTGTATTTTTTGTAAAAATGTGTTTAAATGAGAAGCGTTTACAATGCGGTGGGTTATCGAAGTTTATATCATGTACCCATTAGGGAAGAAAAATTATCTGGGAAATAAAATGTTTGAGAAAAAGAGATATGAGATAGTAAAATACAATTTGAAGAGTGGAGGTGAAGATTCTAGATGTGAGTTGGTCACAAGAGAAGCACTGCTAATTTTATTTCTGATTTTAAGAATATTTTTTATCAGTATGCAATACATAGCCCCTATTCTTGATGGTTAGATCAACAAGTCAAGGTGTGCAAGGATTTTTCCTAATTGGAACTATTATAGATCTATAGTCAATTTTATATAAAATTACACATTGCAGCCACAAAAAGAAGTTGAATCATATTAATATTACAATTCTATTCAGATAAACTATTATTGTTCACATCACATATAGGCGTGCCCCTAATAGTAAAAAACAAAATAAGAAGATAGTTAGGGAGCACAATTTTTACATGTTAAGTGATGATCAATATCATTCATCATAGTATGTACAATATTGTTTTCAATAATTTTTTGAGTTATTACAAGAAAACGTTGGTATTATAAAGGTTCAAAAAATCAATATTTGGTCAAATAAGTATACTGATTAACTCAATTTAATGCTTGTGTATTCATATTGTTTTAGTAGAATACATGCAGAGAAGGTTATACCTTGTATTTGGATTTTTGTAAAAGGTGAGCTACCTTCTTCACGTGGAGGAATTGTGTGAATAATGTCATTAAGTGGTTCATTGTACAAAGTTTTCTCTTGATGAGGAATAAATAAATACTTAGTAGAATAGTAACTAATATAATCTACAAAGTGCATAGTGTGATGTTTTGAAGTTCAATATATTGTACATAAGATTTAGTGGCATGATAGGAGGTGAAGGGATAAAGAGATTTGGAAATGCTAGAGGAATTTTATTGTTAAGTTGTACTATAGCGAGATCCACAAGAATAGGACCCTAGTTGGCAATCTTGTGATCCTCATAACTTAAGTATTAATTCATTTATTGAGCCATTGAAGATATCTAGTTCTCTTTCTTTTTTTTTTGATAGTTGTAGCAAAATTTATTGATTGTCTCTATGTTCTGGTTCTATTTTTCTCTCTTTCAATGATTTTGATTATGTAAGAACAAAAAATGATTAGAATAAATTCATTAAGACTACTAATCTTGGATAATTTCACATATGCTCCACATATGCTCCACATATGCTCCACATAGAAATGGCGACTTTATATATTTTGAAATGTGTTTACTCTATATAAAGATGTATGAGTCATTTTCTTAATCTTGGGGGTGTAGTGTATGAGAGTCTAGAATTGGATCCAAGATGGAGATTTTGTGTGATTAGAAGTACCTTAGATCCTATAATCACTTGAGGTCCACTAAAAGAATGTTCTTAGTTTGAACACTATTTTTCTCTCTTTACAAAACCAAAATATATTGGGAATCGTGAAAATAGTGGTGAGTACACTAGAATATCAATCAAGAGAGGCAAGTACATCAATCCCACAATAGTAAGTATGCTCAAAATTTTACTCATAGAATATGATGTCATTATAGATTTCATTTTCTAAATTTTTCTCTTTATGAGGAATAAATAGAGAATAATTGGAATAACTTGCCTAATGTAATGTACAAAGTATAGATAACTTGATGTTTTGAAGAGATGGATATCTTAAAATTTTAATTGAATTATTTTATGTAGAGGATGTGGTGTTGGGTATTTTTCTTGCAACCATCTAGATATTAAGGAAATCTAGCATAATGTCCCAGTCTAGGAATAATGTAGGCAATGGGGAAGTAGCCTATATATTTAGACTAAGGGGGAGAAAAATTAGATTAGATAGAATGACTTGGATAAAGCTTCCTCCTCTTCTTTGAGCCTTACTAAGTTTGGAATTTTATTTCCTATAGATCTTAAATATAGGAACACAACTAATTTAGTATAAAAGAGGTCTCTAATTTGGTAGTTAGTTCAAATGATGTGACTCTAGATATAAGCAAGCTACTCATCCCTATAAATATATTGTGTTTATCGCAATAATAATTTACCTAATATTTATATAGTATCATATAAAATCCTATACAAATACTATGTATTGAATAACACTCTCTAGGGATTTAATAGCTTTATATTACTAAATTTATGGATGATGGAATAAAACCTACTTCACTAGATAATATAACACTAACATATAAATTTTTATTTTCTTTCTAAATGAATAGAATGTCCAACCCTCAACTATCAAATTTATCTTGAATACATGAAACCTTAATGAATTGAATAAAATACTAATATTCAAATCAGTCTAATGCACTTGGATTTATCATTTAGAGCTTACACTGTCAAATTCCCTTTTACCCCAATGATGCACCCTAATTGATAATACACAATCAATTTAAATTCCCCACATATTATTTTAGAAAATTTTCTCATCCTAGCATTAACTACATAGTGTAACATAATTTTATAGCACGTCTTACATGAAAACTAATAAATAATTAATATAAAGAACAAAAAACACAAACTCAAAGATTCCATGAGTCCATAAAAAAACTTAAATAAAAATGGAGGTCCATAATACACAATTATAATAAAAAGGTTTCTTATATGACCTTAATAAAGGAAAAATCATTGAGATGTTGAGATTAATGTATCTATATGACCTTAATTTTTTTATAAAAATATAAAAGGGAAAATGTTTGACTCTAAAAGATAGGAAAAGTATTCAACTAGGTGTTGGGGTTTGTGGGAGTATGAAATAATATACTAGGGAAAAATAAGGTCGAATCCTCTAGCTTTATATATTTTTATTTTTTGGAGAATGAAAAAATGATGTTAGTAGGTATGTCACAATAGGTAGTTACTCTAAAAATTGATGATGTTAGCATCATATAAAGATGGCATTATCATGATTTTGACATTGTGAAATAAAAGATGGATAAAAATTTAGACGCATGGAATCAATTCTAGAACTCTAAAACACAAGATTTTTTTTTACTAGTAGAGGATGAAGATAATAGGGGTTAGAAAGGGATGGTAGTTAAGGATTGGAAAGACTAAATTCCCAATACTACTGTAAGGAGTAAATACAAATAATAAGATTGTGAAGTTGTTGGGGAATGATTGAAATGACATGATGGTTGAGAGATGAAAAAATTGGTGCAAAAATACTTATAGACATTTGGATTAAAATGGATTGGGATTTTTAAGTTTAAAAGGGAGTGGTATGGTAAGATATTTAATCAATTCTAAAATCCTAGAAAATATAACACTTGAATACAATAGAGCTAAGAGGGGTCAAAGAATATGGAGACAAGAATGGTTTGAATGGAGGGTCAAGCCAAACACTCTAGAAATAGAAAATATTCTAGGTCACTAATAAACACTAAGGATTGGATTACTAGCATGACAACCGCAATAAAATTGAAGTCCAATAGAATCCATACTTAGATAAATTTAACAAAGGTTGAAAGTGGATTATCAAGATTAGTTGAAATATTTTACTTTGAGGATGAAGCCCAATAGACCAATGGAAAAAGAAAAATGGAGATGGTAGAGATGAAATATTGGTATGAAAATCCATCAAAATAAAAATATGGTAATTGATAGAAATTCATGAAAATGACCAACACAACTTCACACATAGGATATTTTTTTAATTTTTAGAAATTGAAACATCTTGAACTTGTAGGGGACATCACCGAGTAGATATTTGAAAAGAATTTAATAGAGGAAATTATAATAAAAATTCAATAGCCATTCTACCTCTTCCTTACTCAATCACCTTAAGTCTAGATTCCTTCATGATTTATTTGTAATAAGCCTCCTATAATCACATGTAGCTTTTTCATTTTAAGGTGCAAAGATGTATTTTAACTAGTATTTAAATATATATAAGCAATTAATTACTCATAAAATAATTAGTTTTATTAGCATATGAATCATCCTTTGTTATCACATCATCTACATAATATTGGTGTGATTAACCTAGATCAACTTGTGTTATTAGTTTAATTAATTTATATTCTTTGGCCAACTTCATAGGCATGTTTTATATGTCAAATTATTATAATATAGTAGTCCATTTTTCTCATTTTTTTTCTCTTGATTTATTCTACTAAGAAAGTCCTTTACTACTACATGTCAAAGATTACTACAACTACTTATTATTGAAAATGTAATTAAAAATTAATCAATACTCATACTAAAGCATAATCTTGCTTCAAATTTGGATAACTTATCTTTGCATCTTTGAATGATACACTCATGAAGGCTACATGCATTTCATTTCCTAGGTTTCTCATTTGAATAAGAATGGTTGTACAATGTGGTCAAATGAAAATGAGTATATGGAGAATAGTTTAGAATATTTTGGGCTTGTAACCAATATAGGGGATTCAAAAAATGATTTTTTGATTTATTAAACTACCTTAGCTTACATTTTCCACTATATTTTTGCATATTTCATCATCTTGGTATTTGGTGGCCTCATTATCTCTACAAAACCTATTTCAAATTTCTCTATAAAGTTAATCTTACCAAACCAATAATTCAATTCATTATTTCTTGTTGAAGGTTGTGAAAAGATCTTGTTTATGCTTGAATACAAAAATGGATTGTATACCTTCCTTGTTTAAGTGTCTTTTCCTTCTTTATCCATTGGAATTGCATATAAGAAAATGGATTGAATACAAAAATGAACTGAATACAAAAATAGATTGTATACTCAACGATTTATATTCTTCTAAATTCTAGATAATGAATTTGTTGAAAATGCTTTAAAAATTTTCAAACAAATGCAATTGAAGCCACAAATTTTGCACCAAAATAAGCTATGGAAAACTTGAGATGATGTGTTGGAGGGTTTGCTCAAAGGTAAAGTGTTTGCGCGCTTTTTCTTTCTTTGCCGGTTCGCCGCACACACCCTATTCACCGGCCACTAATCTCTGCTTAGTGAAAATGACAGGGATGATAGGGCTTTTTTTGTTTTAATCTGTGTTAAGGGGGTCGAACCCCTTTATTTTATTATTAAAGCGCATAAGTCAATGGGGGTTCGGCCGAATAGGGTTTGACCGAACCCACATAAAGGTTCGGGCGAACACTTGGGTTCGGCCGAACCGAACCCCTTCACTTTGTGTAGAGGGGAAAAATGACTTTTCCCTTCCTCCACAAAAGTGTTCACCACTTATGTGGGTTCACCCAAAGACAAGAGGAGAGAGGGAGAGAGATCTAGGTAGAAGAGGGAGAAAACGAAGGGGGGAGTGGGAGAGAAATATATAGAGAGGGAGAGAGAAGAAGATGGGAGAGAGGGAGAGATAGCACAAAGAGATAAAGAGGGAGAGATAGAGATATATAGACGAAGAGGGAGAGGGAGATACAAAGAGATAGATGGTGAGATAGACTGATACAAATATAAAGATATAAGGAGATTTAGAGAGAAGAGGAGAGGGAGAGAGAAAAATAGAGAGAATCAGAGATAAATAAACAAAGAGAGAGAGAGAGAGAAATAGGGGAGATAGAGAAAGGGGGAGAAGTATAGAGAGATAGAGATATATGGGAAGAGAAAGAGAGATATAGAGATATATTGGAAGAGAAAGAGAGAACAAGGTAGATATAGAGAGATAGGAGATAGGGAGGGAGCGAGGAGGGGAGAGATGGGGAGAGATAGAGAGAGGGAGGGAGTGAGGAGGGGAGAGATGGGGAGAGATAGAGAGAGGGGGGGAGATAGAGAGAGGGAGGGAGAGAATGGTCAATAAGGAGGGATGGATAGAGAGAGAGAGATATAGATAGAAAGAGGGAGAGATAGAGGGGGGGGAGAGAGAGAGGAAATAGATCTATAGAGAGGAAGATAGAGATGGAGATGGAGATGGAGATGGAGAGGAGAGAAGGAGATGGATAGATAAAGAGAGAGAGGAGAGAGGGATATATAGATAAGAAGAGATAAATATATAGGGAGGGAGAGAGAGGGAGCAAATGAGAGAGGGAGAGATAGAAAGATAAAGATAGAGATAGGAAGTGATATAGAGGGACATAAATATAGAGGGATAGATAGAAGAAGAAATATGGAGAGATAGGGATAGAGAGGAAAAAAGATATAGATATAGAGGTCTAGGAAGAGGGAGGGGAGAGAGAGAGAGAGAGAGAGGGATAAAGGGGGGAAGAAAATAGAGGTAGAGATGAACATAGAGCGAGAGAGGAAGAGTGAGACAAATAGATAGAGAGATATAGGGAGAGAGAGGGAGAGGGAGAAGGAGAGATAGAGAGATATAACATATATAATTATAGATAGATAAATAGAGATGGAGAGAGGGAGAGAGTATGGAGAGATAGAGATAAATGGGAAGAGAAAGAGAGAGATGAAGATATATGGGAAGAGAAATGTGGAGATAGAAATATATATAGGGGGATAGGGAGGGAGCATGGGAGGGAGAGATGGGGAGAGATATAGTGATGCAAAGATAGAGATTAGGGATATAGAGAGAGGAGGAGAGGGAGAGAGAGACAAATAGAGAGAATCAGAGATAAATAAATAGAGAGGGAGAGAGAAATAGGGGAGAGAGAGAGGGAGAGGGAGAGAAGTAGGGAGAGATAGAGATATATGGGAAGAGAAAGAGAGAGGTAGAGATATACAGGAAGAGAAAGAGAGAACAAGGTAGAGATAGAGAGATAAGGGATAGGGAGGGAGAGATGGGGAGAGATAGAGAGAGGGGGGAGATAGAGAGAGAGATTTATAATTATATTAAATATAATTTAATTTGTATTATATACAATATATATTATACATCAATTATATTTAGTATTATATATTTATATGTTAATTTTTTTGTACTTTATAAAACAATAGTAATTGTTAATTATTAATTATAATCATTATATATATATATTTAATAGTTTTATTAAAAAATATAATATAATAATAAGTATAATTATTTTATTTATAATTTATTGGGTAGTATATAAAATATATATTATAACATAACATATGTTATTATATATATTATTATTGCGATTTTGAATTACTAATATATATATAATATACTTGTATAGTATAATTATTAATAAAATATAACTATAATATAAATCATAGGTATACTATTAATAACTATAAATGATATAATATAATATATTTTATAAATATATATTATAAATAATTACAATAGATAATATATTAATATTTAATTTTAATTTAAATACATTGATTAATAAATGTTAAAATTTATTGTTTAGATAAATATAAAATTTTACATAACTATGTAAAATTTAAAATAAAATAATATATTACAATTTATTATTAAAGTGAGATTGAAACCTAGGTGTGCTCATTATTTGGATCTTGGCCGTAATTTTCATTTTAATAAACATACTTTAAAACCCTCATCAAAACCTTATTTTCTGGCTACAACTCGCCAAATTGGAGAAGTGAAAGAGCAATACCAGTGAGGAAGAGTTTGGAGGAGTGGAAACAAATTGTGGTAGGGAAAGTAGCCAAAAATGAAGAAAAATAGCGAAAAAATTGCAGCAGATAAAGTGAACGGTAGTAGTAGGGAAAGCAGCAAAAAAGATAAATTGTGTGAAAAGTAAGCATTTAATATGTAAGAGCCATACTCTAAATGGTGGTAGAGGTGTAGCAGAGACAAAACCGACAAAAATAATCTAATAGATAGGATTAGTTTGATGGTTGTGAAAAGTAAGCATTTAATATGTAAGAGCCATACTCTAAATGGTGGTAGAGGTGTAGCAGAGACAAAACCGACAAAAATAATCTAATAGATAGGATTAGTTTGATGGTTTCCCAAGCTCTGATAGGAAGAATGCACCGTTGATTGCAAATTTTAGCTTGCTGTACTTCAGATTGAATACGCCTTCGACATAAAAAATAATAGAAATATTTAATACATTTATGTAATATAATATATAATTATAAATATAATATTTTTATATTTATAATATTATATTATATTACATAAATATATTATATCTATAAAATTTAGTTTAGAATAAATATATTATATAATATTTATATTATATTATATTATATAAAAATTAAATATAATTAGTCAATAGGCTTTTACATTGGACTTGCAAGTCCATATTTTACCTAAAAATCTGTCTCACGCTTGTCAATAAATAGGTTTTAATTTAGATTTTGGAGAAGGTAGTTTCTGAGTACCATTCTATCTCTTCACTTCGACGCAATTTTTAATGGTGACAATGATTATGGGTGAGGAATTAAATGCCATATGCCAAACTAAGTTGCATCCACCACATATCTTATCACTCTACCTATCGTCAATGATAGAAGTAATGAATGTTAAAGATTTGATATGATCTATCTATCTCACCGAATCACATTCATTGCCTCAAGATTCACAATCTACAGGAAAATACCTTTCTAGGTTGCAGAGCTCGCATTCATAGCCACCCTTGCAACTTGATTCATTGCCAATGGAGTTGCAACTACAATCCAAGGACTAGAAAATGTAGATTATATCGAGCTTGCAATACAATTGGAAAAATCAGGTTTGTCATCGATTTTCTTACTGTATTCAATTGTCTATCAGTTTTTAGTGCATCGAGTTGCTTCTTGTGCCTTGGGAGGCCTACAATTTGATTTCTCTTTTGGCATTTGATGAGGAATTCCTCGATTTTTACCTTAAGGAGTGGGCAACGTGACTTGATAATAGGTATTATAGATTAATTTTGTTGCCCATTTTTGTTTTTATTTTATGTAAGGCCTTGGAGATCTCATACCCAAATTCTATTTTTCTTCCTTTAGGCTTCAATATGGGGTTAATTCTTTAGGGGACTTGGTTTATTCAGATGGGTATTTTATTTTTCACTAGATGGATTGTTCATGGATGTAAAATGTCTAAAAATGTTGGAGGGGACTATACTATCCATTGTAATAGTCATGATAATGGTCACAGAGGAATGGCCATTGCCATCCTTCAATTCAATTTTCATTTGGCTATATTGTTGTTCTCTTTTCTTCCTTCCTATTCATATGTCAGCACAAAGTATGTGAAATTAAAACCGTTGAGTGAACGCTCAAAGGAATTAGATTATAATAATGACACAAATAATGAAGCTCTATTGTGTAATCATAAAACCATGTCTGAGATTAATGTTCTCAATCAAGTTTCAATTTGAAATTCTATGAGCATTAGTTTAGGCCGAAAATGGTATTCTTCTCACCCTTTTTAGTATTATTACCTTCGTTGGTATAAGTGTGCATACAAAGCATCTGACATGTTGTGCACTTAACTTTAAGTTAGTTTAGGTCATTTGCAGGGATTTATCAATTAGGTTAAAGATCATGCTAATTTTTGAAGGCTTTGGAGTTGTTACTACCAATTATTGGCCTCTACATTATTTTTTTGTGGTTTTTGAACTTTTGAGAGATTTATTGAAATAGGTCAACAAAAGATTTTGGGTCTCTTGTTCATAAGTAATTTCTTGTTAGGGCCAGTCACAAGGAGTATGTTTGTACATATGATCTACATATCCTTTTGAGGTTTTGGGAACCTTATAAAAAATGCTTTTATATTTTTAATATTTTATTGGTCACAAGACCCTGAATTCTTTTTAATGCACTATTCATTAGATTGAGAACATTATTTATCTACATACCCTTAAATATTTGAATGTTTACCTTCCCCACTAGTTTGGGAAGGGGATTATTCTTTTTTCTTTTGTCACACTCATAGTTTCTGCAAATGACATTTCAGATTGACACACCTATTGTTAATTTTGTATATATACAACTAATATTTGGATTGAATAAGTTTCAGTATCATTTCTCTTTTATTATACATAACTTATGTAAGATTTCTCTATGCCATTTATAGTAGAGCAAAGCTCTAAATTGTTAATATTTTAGATTGTCAATTTAAGCTTGAGATAACTAGTTTTCATGTCCATGGAATCTTAATTTGGAATGTTCAGTCACTTACAATGAAACTATTAAGAGGATTGATTTTTTCTTGAAATTGTTTGTATCAAGTTGCAAATCATGAGCTTTGAAAGTATTTCGGAATTTTTTTATATAATGATTGTTGAATTATAGAGTCAATTATTGCAACAATAACATCAAACTAAGTGTATAAAATTTAGTGCACATGTTTATCTATTAATTATTGTAATCAATCTGCAAAACACATATAAACCTTTCTGGATTTCATGTGAAACTCCCTACAATGATTAGATCTAGCATAGGATTTCAATGCAATGAATCTATAGTTGAAACATATGAGAATTTCCTACAGACTATACACATTTGTTTCATCGATATAGTTTATAGAATGATACATTTTATGTAGAACCTAGAGGTAAGTTTCTTTCCATTGTCTCATAAATTAGATTTCTTATACTCAGCACCAAGAATTCCCATTTTTGCATAATGAGAGAGGATGTTGGAAAAGGTTGTAGAATTTGGATTTAAACCTACTAATTGCATTTTCTTGAATGCTTGAAAAGCATTTTCAATAAATCCATTTGTTCATATCCTATAGTCATTATAGTTCATGACGACACATCTATTTGAGGTACTTTGTCGAATAGTTCATGTGCCTTGTCTATGCTTCCACATTTTTCATATACATGTCTACCAAGGAGGGCAGATGCAAATCTAAAAAGTGAAAAAATCCTTGTTCCTTTATTCTTTGATCAATGTCAATGCCCTATTCTGAAGCTACCCTTTTGGCACAGGTAGGCAAGATATAGGCAACAATTATGGAATTTGGTAATAGACCTACCAATTGCATTTTCTTGAATGTGTGTAAGCCTTTACTAAAAATTCCATTTTGTGTATATCCTACAATTATTGCATTCCATAAGACCACATTTCTTTGAGGCATTCTATCAAACAACTCGCACGCAAAAATTTGAAAAATGCCTAAACCTCATCATATTCTATCATCCATTAATTTTAATATTTGAAAGGAAAAAATCTATTTTCCTAACATCATTGGAGATACATTACCTCAAAACTATCCCCTACCATTAAAAACATCAGAATTTGAAGTGGCCAATTTTTTCAGTCTATTGATGCTATGACGATGTGAAATTCATTACTTTAATCTCAAGTGATGCCTAGGCAAGTGGCAAAGATTTAATTTCAACCCCTAATATTTTCCTCAAATCTAACACTAATTTAAATCCGTCGCAAATAGTTTATTCAAAACATATGTTTCTCCAACTTGAGAAACCCTTAAAATATTCCTTAGCATAAAAGTTGATTAACCTTTCCATATTTTGGAGGCTAAATATATTTAGCAATCAACACAAAAAGGTGTTAACAAAGTTGATGTTTTCATTTCTTGTATACATAATTTCAAATAATTGAATGTATTATCCTAGACCTTTAGTATATTTTATAAGATGTATATGATGAAAATTCATTGAACTGAGTTTGAGACAATCTAATATGGGTAGGGTCTATGCTTTCTCAAGTGAAATAGGTATTTGACATATCATTAAATATGTGTATTATTTGTTGCATGTTTTATTATACAATGATTATTTTAAAAAATCAAGATTCATATTTGTAATCAAAACGTGTATATATTTATGTTGCTATATAATTAATTATTTAATGCTTAAATAATATTTATATTTACTTTTCATTTCCTATCGGTATATCCCTTGAACCTCTTATAGGTGTAGGTGCTACTATAATATAATATTATATATTTATTATGTAATATATATTTCTTTTTAATTTTTTTTAATTTTTTTTTTTTTCTATTAGATTGCAGGAATTGGGTAGCACGACCCCCTATAAACTGCAGTGCACTTGATAAACTTTTTAACATGACCGGTGGCACTGGCACAACATGCCCTCTGGTACCACGAGAGTGTGGGAGACTAGACCTTGTGACCAACCTTCTGCAACAAGAAATATTTAGCCAACTAAGCTAAGGCCCCCACCCCATTATGTAATATATTATATAATACATATTATATTATATATATTATATAAATATAACTTAATATAGTTTAATATAATACTATAGTGCATTATTAATATGACATAATATATAATATTATATATTATATATTTTATTATAATAGTATATTATAATAATAAAACTATAGTATTAAATATAAATATAATAATTGTGGCAATGAAAAATTTATCGCTCTACATTTTTCCACTTAATTTTTGAATGATTTACATTAAAATGGACCTAATGTTGCCTTGACCTAGTGGTGTAATGTGTTTTCCACATTCACATTAGATTTAGGGCCCTTTTAAGCTAAATTGACCTAATTTTTCCTTAATTTAATGTTGTAAAGTGTATTTATTTGCACCTTCGCATTGATTTTTGGGCCCTCTTCCATTTATGGCCTTCATATCATCATTACATATCATCATTAATAGGCCCCTAATACCCTATATTATGCATCTTGAGACTTATTTCAATGAAAATCCTAACATAATCAATAAATATACTTAATTTTCCAACTCCTCGACATTTCCTCCACTTGAAAAATCCTGGTGGGACCCATATGCCACCTTGGGCATATGAGTCCCATCCAGATTGTACCTATACTCCACAAGTGGTGTATGAGTCCCATTTAGCCCATTTTTAGGGTTTTGAGTGGGAAAACAAGGTTTTAAGTGCAAATTTGATGAATGTCAACCTCTAGGATCTAATAAATGGTAAGTTGGATGGATTTATTATATAAACAAGGTCTCAAATAATTATTTTACTAAGCCTTCATGCTATCATCCTAATCTATCAAGAGTTAATCATTCTAAGACTTCACAAGAGTGTCAAGAGAGTTTACAAGAGCATTTCTAAGGTATTCAAGGGAATAATTCTTCATCATTTTTGTAGCAATTCAAGATCCATCATCATGTCAAGATCATCATGCATCAAACATTTTTTTGAGCTAGTGTTGTGATGGAGCATTGAAGATCTATTTATAGACATTGTTTCATGTCAATGCTTAAGATCAAGATCTATATTCTACATGGCCACTTCATGTTAGATTATCATTTTGCATCTCAAGACATCATTCAAGGTATCATTGTTCATGTTTCATATTTCATTTTTTATTTATTTTTCATTACTTTCATCACAAGGTTTAATTACCTAAACAAGGTTTGACCTATGCAAACCCCTATTTCCTAACAAATCAACAAGTTTCTCTCTCTCTACATGTGTGATTGTAGATCTAGGTGTCTTGAGGAATGAAGATCTTTGAAGACTGAGTTACAAGGTTGAAGAGAGTCATCAAGTTGTCACAACATTTTCATCTACATGGAAAGTTACCTATAGGTTGCAAATTAGGGTTTTAGATTTGAAAAATAAAGTGTGGAAGGAAGAGAAGAGATTGGGGACCTGATTCAGGTGTTCACCCTTTGAAGAAGAAGATTGGGACTGATATGCCACTTGTAACTATGCGTTCTAGTATAGGTCCTTTTTATATTTCAAGAGATCTAGATACCACTGCCAAATTCTTGTTTCCACAAGAAACCCTAGTTTGGGACTAAATCACCCAAACTAGCATATCAGTCCTAGTGGACATTAAAAAATAGGTTTTAGGGTTTTGAAGCTTGTTGTACTGTCATCCTTCTTCCAAGTGTACCTCTGTTCATTCTTATTTTGTTATTTGAATTTTGGTTTCATTTCCTAGGTCATTTAATTAGATTTTGCATTGTACTTTGCATGTTACATTCATTTCTTATCTTTCCAAGCCCTAGCTTGGTGGTGAACTATCTTATTATCTATAATCACACCTCGGGACAACCTTGAGTAGATCTCTTTCTCTCATTCTATCATTGGATTTAGATCTATAGGGTTTCCTTGAATGAAACAAGAGTGTGAAATAGGAACCCTATCTCCTCAAAGATAGAGTGCCCCTATTTCCGTTGTTTCATTTTAGTGAAACTATATTTAGAACAACTTATTTTCTGATTTTTAGTGTATCATATTCCTAGATCTAGCTTACTTTAACTTTACATTAGGTCTTGCATTAGTTAATTTGCATCTAGGGTTTCTAAATATTGCATTAGTGAAAGTGCATAAAGGTTACATTTTTACATCTTGCATTATTGAATTTCATCTGAAATATACATTTTCACTTAGCCTAGACATCATCCTTACCATAAAACCTAACATTCACACATAATTTGCTAAAAATAGTGCATAAACCCTAATTTGGGACTCATATGCCCCTCTAGGCGATTTAGTCCCAATACAGGTTGTTTCGACCTACTTTTTGGTACTTCTATGTTGTGCATTTTCCAACATTCGACCCCTCCAAAACCTTGACTAGGACTCATATGCCCCTCTAGGCAAATTAGTCCCATATTAGACCTAAAACCACTTTTTACAACATTGAAACCCTTATTTCTACACTTTTGTTTTCTCTCATTAGTTATCTGTTTCAATTGGTTGAGTTTCTGTTACAGGTAAGTGCACCAATCTGTGACACAATTTAGGTGCCAAATTGAAAAAATGTTTAAAAACACTCGAAATAAGCCAAAAATCAGGTTTCAAACCCTCAAATTGTCTTCAACCCATGGCTTGAGGAAGAGGATTTCAGGTTTGCAACTCGTGCTCGCCAAATTTCTTCCATTGTTTGCATCCTTAGCTTGCCATTTTCCATGAGGATGCTGCCAACATGTTGGAGAGGTCGAAGATTGCAAGGAGGTATGTATTTTTATTCTATGTATTTCAAATTTGATTTAGAATGCAAATTTAACTAGATTTTTATAGTAAAACTTTGATCTAATTCTTAGGGATTGAATCTCAACCTCGAAACATTGAGAATTCACAATCACCCCCTCATGAAGAGCCTCCTATACAAGAACAACTCGAAACCCCTCCATCAATTCATAGGCATCCTCAAGGAACACAAGAAAATATTCAAAATCAAATTGAAAACAATAAAAGAGACATTCAACAATTAATTGCAAGATTAATTGAGCATGCCGAAACCCACCCTTATAGGAGAGGGATTGCTGAATCATTGAATTCAATTGTAACTCATGTAGGAGAAATGAGCAAGCAAATGAATTTTTGGTCAAATAAGAGGCATGGGATGAGACAATTTTATACTAGTGGTTTGTCATATGCAGATGTCAAAAAGTAAAAATTAGCAAAACCGACTTGTGTGCCCTATTTATAGACCCAAAAACCAATGAACCTTTGTCCCATGCATGCAGGAGGTTCCCCATCCATTGGTGCCACCATGAGTTAATTAAAAACAAAAATTGGGAGTGGTGGTGGATGGTAGTTGACCAACCTCCATGTAATAACCATGAGGTGCCACAATACTTTTTGAGGAAACTCTATTGCGAGTTTGTCCTCAATAAAATGCCAAACTATTTTGACATCTTAGAATCTCAGGGTAGAGGTGAGGGCTGCACACATGATAGACCTGTTGCACGACGTAATCCATAGTTGGCATCGAGAGCCTTGGGCAGGCCCATGGTGGAGCATGTCGTTGTTCCTTCCATTGTTAAGGATAGTGTAGAGGTGGACATGATGAAGTGGATTGACTCACTCATCCATACCATTTTACAGTGTGTGAGTCCTCTAGTAGAGCCTAGTGTGGAGGAGACATGTAGGCCCCAAGCTTCACCCCACCATTGTGGCACTTGAGGTGTTGTTTTCACGTACGATTATCAAGGTGATCATGATGTAGCTACACAACCTATGTCAGTTGCAGAGGCAATGGCTTTCAAAGATGATATTTTGAATAATACATTTGACATTGACACTGAGGTAAAATTTACCAAGTTATTTAATGTTTAGGTATGTGCAGGATCATCATGGAAAAACCCGGCCCTTAAGTGGCAAAAAATTCAAAAAAATCAGAGTTAGGCAACTTGACATTAAAATTTGAATAAGTTATCTATATTATTTCAAAAATATGTAAGAATAGAATTTGTAGAAAATTGAATGAAGTTTCTAAATTACTAGGTTTATTTAGAAAAAAATAAAATCTATTTGGTGAAAATTTGAAATTTCAATACAGTAGTAATTAAATTTCAAGGAAAAAATAGGAAGTAGGTGTCTGTCTGACCACCCTAACCACATTAAAATGATAATATTTTTTTATAAGATTTTAGATATAAGTAGAGAACTCATGTCTTGATGTGAGGCATATTTTTTTGTAATTTTTTTCCAAGTAAATGATTAATTATAATTTTTTTATAACAAATTTTAAAAACTATAAAGACTCATATGTCTGACCACCTTAACATGGTCAAAACTTCATGAAAATCATTTTTTTCTTTTATAATCTAATAGTATGCAAATAATAGAATGTGATGCATGTTTTGGATTCAAAAAATATGATATCGTTTGAAAGTTGTAGATGTTTTTCAATTAACCTAAAAATTAGGACTTTAGTTGCAATTCAATAGAAAATGAATAATAATTATTTATTAAATTCAAAGTAAAGGATAATTTATATTGGTGGAAAGCTGGGAATCTCTTTTAAAAACCCTTTTCGTTTCATCAATTTTGGGTAAAAAAAAGGTTGTCGGCCACATACCCATCATATTGCCACTTTTTGGCCCATCATGATCCTACACATACCCGTTTTTTATTAAAATATATTTTGAAATATAAGAATAACTAAATTAGTAGAATTTTGATATGATGAAATTTTAGGCTCACACTGTTCATGAGGGATGCTCTATTCCTACAGACCCCTATACATTCTTGACGATGATTCCATAGGTATGCAACTAGTATTAAAGATATTATTATTGCATTTGAACAGTTGAATGTTATATTTGAATGTTTGTCTGATAACATGCTTTAGATTTCAAATAGTTTCCTAGTGTAACTTCTTCCTCCACACCTCATGATTCATATCCTCAAACAATGTACACTCAGGTAGCCTTTATTCATTAATGGTGTTGTAAATCTATGTTAGCTAGTTTTCATAATTTTGCATACATACAAATATAAAAAATTGATGAGAAACACAAACATTGCATTCAAGTATTCCTTGATCGTGTCACATTATGTTCTCCTAATTCACTTGTTCCTTTATTCCATCCTAATCCCTTACTATTAACATTTAATAGTTCACCCTATTTTCCATGATCCCCTCCTAGCCCATCCCACTAATATCTTCTAGTCCATGCTATGTGTCATTATGTCCTTCCTATCTTATTGTACCCATTATTATATCACCCTAGATGTTCCATGATCCCCTATGTTCCACCTTGTGTTCCTTTATATCATCCTATGTTATACCATATTTATCCACATTTCATCCTAGATAACTCTTCTCTATTATTGCTACGCACAGGTCAAGTTCGTACTTCGTGTACTATAGTCAAACCCTAGACACCTCCTAATTCACCCTATGTTGCATTATTCCCTAATAATCACATCCTATTAACCTCAAATTTTCCACCCTATTTTTTGTTATCCCATCCTAGCCCTCCCCATCAATCTATACTAGTCCATCGTATGTTCCATTAATCCCTTTGGTGTAGGGGCACCACTCTTTTCTATGTTTCTTCATTAAGTGTCTAATAGTGGTGTAGGAGCACCCATGGGTCTAAGGGACCTAGAATCATTTGTTATGTTTTTTTCTTTGTTTAATGTCAGAATAAGGTCTCATGGACCATTTTATTTCTTTGAAATAGGTCTCCTAGGGATTCGGTGGAGTTTTGGTCTTGATGATCAACTTTTTTTGGGGATACGGATTCGGTTATATCATCAAGATATGCATCTAAGACAACAGTGCCTTAGTGATTTCAATTCAAAATCACAACAAAGACACAACCAACAATGTCATAAAGCAGAAATAGGCATAGTTGATCCCCCATTGATGCTCTGAGAGAAGTGAATGCAAATAGAGAACAAATTCAACATAAACAAAAAACCATGAAAGAAACAAATGACACACAGATATATGTGGGGAAAACCCTTTCGGGTAAAAAAGCCCACACTCTAAAAGATTGAACCATTATATTATTCAGCAACAGAAAATAGTTAAAATACAATCTCAGGCTCATAGCTAATACAGGAGTCACATCTTGTTTATCTAGAGAATGGTAGGCAACACTGAACCAGAACCTTCACACTGTTCCAGCACCTCCACAGTAAATAGTGTAGATTCCCTTTAGCTCCTCATAACAGACTGTCATAGCTAGCCTCTCGGCCAGCACAACCACATGATCTCATAATAGGTTCACATTGATCAGATCTAAGAGACAGAGTGTTCGTAGTTACAATGCCTTAGCATACTACTTGAACACCCTCCACCTCTCTCTACCCATGACTCTCTCTGATATCGCTCATCATCTATCTTGAACTGCACACTAGATTATATATAATTTTGCACTGTGTGCATACCTGTTTAGCCCGTTCCTGCCAGCAATGGTCATCCAGGATAATAACTATCCTACCTGCAAGAGCATGACCATTCCCTGATAATGTGCATCACTTATACAACTGCATCGAGCCACACAATCATTAACTCGACCCAGACGCGATCGTCAACCTTTTATCAATAATACAACTCTATCGCAATCAAGAAATAACTCTCTGGCCAACCAGATCAAAAAAATATTCCACATGTCACCATCACATTCGCTGTTGCAGTTTGACAATTGGTCCAGCTTAGTCAAGCTTGGTCAACCAAGCTCTGAGCCCATTTTCTTTCTACCGTGTTACCATGGAGTCTAGATGACCTAGGCTCGGTATGGCAGTGAGCCCGCTCTAGCTCACCTCGCCATCTACCGCACTACCGCTGCCCTGTCTATCTCGCCTCACAGTATGGCGGTAAGCCATCTAGGCTCACACCCTGACTCCACCGTGCTACCGCACCGAGCTGAAACACCTATCACAGTATGGAAAAAAGCCATCTGAGCTCCCTCAAGCTCTAGCCCAAGTCACCATCGAGCTCAGCCTTTTCATATCCTTTGGCCAACCAAAAGTTGTCAACCTGCCACATGTCTCCCTGCCATTTTCTAGCCATTCTGACACCGTGTCCAACTCAGTCAAACTCTGCCCTGAGCCCATCCGAGCTCCTATTGCGCTATTGCAACCATGTCGGACCCACCTTGCAGTATGACGATAACTGCCAACCAGGCCACTAGCAGTCTTACCATGGACACCATGGTCAGCCAGAACACTGGCCGTGGTATGGTGGTAACCACTAGCCAAGCCACTGCCAGTCTTACCCCAGCCATTGCTATCAGCTAGAACACTAGCCGTGGTATGGCGATAATCGCCAGCCAGGCTGTTGGAGTCTTACTGCAGCCACCGTGGTCAGCCAAAGTGTTGGCCGTGGTATGGCGGTAACCATCAAACCCGACTGCAGGCGGTCTCACCGCGCTACCAAGGTGAGTGGAACCACCGTCTATGGTATGGTGGTAACCGTCAAAGCTAGACCGAAAGACTAATACCACAGCCACTGTGATGAGGGGGGAGGCCGCGTGCGATATGGCGGTAAAAGCCATAAACAAGAAGAAAATTGCCAAATTCGATGGAGTAACAAGCTAGAAAGCTAAGGCATATTCCAACGAAATCCCACTTGACGCAAGCTTTCAGGCATCCTTCAAAACACCCGAACAAGGACCAAACCAAGCTTCCATGCCTCAACCAAGACCCCTGCAATGACATCAAAAAATGTCCACCATCTCAAGAACCAGCTCCAAACACAGGAACACGCCAAGGTGAAAAAGCACCAATCTCAAGGATGAAAACAAATGGCCCTTAAGGCGGCACAGGCAACAGAACAAACACCAAAACCATTCTCTAGAACAAGAAACCAACCAGCTAGAACAACAACCATAGACTGACTACCCTCATCCAACTGATCAAACCCATGTGATTGAAAACTAGCACCCATAGCTCGTGCTGAACATCCAACCACTTATATCTCAAAGGTATGAAAACCAACAGTAGACTCATGCCATCATAAAACCACCCATCTCAGCAACAACCAAGCACCTTGTGTTAACCAATCAAAAGACCAAACACGTCTAGGTACTCCCACTACAAGGGTAATGTCCAGATGAATGCAAAACATAGCACCATCACACATGATCTAGGAATACAAATTCCACCAATCCCTACATATTGAAGAAGTAACCATGTAGTTACAAGGAACATTCACTCTGATTTGCAACACCTACAACATCTTGCTGCAAGAAACTTTTCTCTCAATTGTCTTCCACATTCTTCCAAGGTTCCAAAATTAACTGAAGAAGAAAACACAGGAACCATCGTGTCATCACCAAAGTGACCACCATGAATCCACATACATCTAAAGTCAAAAGAACAATCAGGAAGAACAAGACCAATTAAGAGAGAAATTGCAAATCAAAACATGCCCTTCTACAAAACACTTCAAAATGCCAGCTATGTCAAGTATGATCTGCTTCACATCCCAAAGGGAAGGCCTTAACAACACCCAACAACACCATGGATGTAAGCATCAAGAAGATCAGACTAACCCATATAACCATCTCCTGTCAGTCCTCAAAAGCACTAGGAGATAAACTATGTTGTCCAACCTTTCATTATGAATCCTCCAGAGTCTAAACTAGCTCAAGATTCATATCCATGAAAGATAAAGTATAGCACACTTGAAAAGTATAATGGTTAAATACCTCTCATAGGAACACTGTCGAGCAGACCAAGGAGGAAAGAAAACATGCTCCTTCAAGATATACAAGTCACCGTGACTTACCCAAGAGCATTCTCCTTCAAAGTCTTTATTGAATTCACATTCAACCAAGGTGCAAGCTTCTCAGACTTTCAGCTGTAATAGCAACATTTTCATAAGAATACCAGCCTCACCTTATTCTCCATGCATCCATGAGCACCAACAACCTTTCATCTTATGCTAACTCCAAACTGGAAGAAACATGAAGTACTCCAGCATATGACCAAGGTACTCAAAGCAAAGAAAACCCACCAGACCACTGTCAAAGCTCCAAACCTAGAACATGAGCTTATCATGACACCATGATCTACACATCCCCATAGGAGATAGCATGCTTCAAGTGAAATTTCCATGGTCTTCAAGAGCAAAGAAACATGCCAAAACTCTAATGCACAAGCAAGAGTATATCATGACATAAAGCAAAAAAAATCTAAACCAACATCACCTGTCAAGCACCACCAGCATCTCAGCCAAAGACTACCAAGGTCCTTCATGGCTCCAAGATGTTGTACATCTTCAAATAGTGAACATGAAGATGTGAAATCTGCAACACTAAAGAAGAACAATAATCACTGCTAAAGCTCCCACTACAATGTGACACTGAGCTTTCCAAGCACCATGACTAACCACCCCATCACTGTCAAAATCTTACACTAGCCAGTGTATCTAGCTCTCCATGACATCGTGATTTACATGCTTCAGGTCCCCATCACTAACTATTTAGGTACTCAAATTCCATTCCTCCTCTCATCTCAAAAATAGCCATGCCAATGCACAAGTGACCACAGACAAGGTCAGCTAATAGAACTACAACACACAGTTACAACCTCATGGATATAGACAATCCACTTCCGAGTTGTCTCACAACAAACATGTAGGTAAGGACAACCCACAACATTGCACAACTCGTGGATGCAACCAAAAGTAAACCTACAAAACTATCATCACACTAGAAACTGCAAAACTAAGATAATCAAAGAGAACAACCAAAGCAGACAAGCATGACTCAAACACCAAATCAACAACAGATCTGATTTTCTAGTCACGTCCACAACCCAAGCACCAAAGTCTAGAAAACCAACAAGCAACCCCACAAGAATGTTGAATGAGAAACATACCAACACTCCCATGCAGAGAAGACAATAGTCCTCAAAACCAGTCAAACTGCAGCTATCTCATCCAGTCACACCCCAAAATCTAGGGTCTAGAAAAAATAACAGACATCAGCTCCACACAACACAAGTTTTCCTTGATCGTGTAAAACCTGAAAAATCATAGTGTTTCCAAAACACCCATGCATCTCCATCTTCATTGCTCATCTGGATGACTCAGGAGTCTACACAATTAACCAGAACAATGAAAGAACATGAAAATGCAACATAGACTTTTTAGGAAAATCTATACAAAACCTTCAGAGCCAAACAACATGAATCTGAAACCATGCAAGTGCAAGACACAAGCACATAGGAACAACAGGTCAATTTCAGACCAGTTCCAATGCCATAGTTATGCATAAGAAAAATGAGAGAGCCAAGCTATACAGAAGGTACAGACCACCAAGGTCACTTCATAGCCACCATGCAATTAGGACACCAAATAAACTGCCTTCAGTGCTAAGTCAAAAAACACCCAGTACAAACACAACTCTCCATAGCTGATTAGCAACACAAGCAAGTCCATACCGCCAGGGAGCCCCTCACACAGACACCTAGTATGAACACCACGCTTCACTGCAACTCAGCCATGAACACATCTCATGCCCTTTGCATCAAGAACTTTCTCACCAGCCAGGAGCTCCAGATCACATTTCCACAACATGATCAACTCCAGTCATCTCCAACGTCTTTCAAAACTGTGTGTTGAATAAATGAAGCATAGAACTTCCAATCATCAAAGGATCAATCACCAACCATTTTCTCTAGACTTCCTCAAGCTTGCCAGGCTAAGAAATCTTCACAGGAGAAAACCCAGAACTTTAGCAACCAAGAGAAGGCTCTAATACCATTTGTTGGGGATACGAATTTGGTTTTGTCATCAAGATATGCATCTAAGATAGTAGTGCATTAGTGATTTCAATTCAAAATCACAACAAAGACACAACCAACTATGCCATAAAGTGGAAACAAGCACAGTTGATCCCCCATTGATCCTTTGAGAGAAGTGAATGCAAACAAAGAAAATATTCAACATAAACAAAAAACCATGAAAGACAAAAATGACACTGGGATATACGTGGGGAAAACCCTTTTGGGTAAAAAACCCCACACTCCAAAAGATCGAGCCATTGTATTATTCAGCAATAGAAAATAGTTACAATACAATCTCAGCCTCATAGCCAATATAGGAGTCACATCTTGTTCATCTAGAGAATGGTAGGCAACAAAGAACCATAACCTTCACAGCACACAGTGTAGATTCCCTTCAACTCCTCATAACAGACTGTCACAGCTAGCCTCTCGGCTAGCATAGCCACACGATTTCACAATAGGTTCACATCTATTAGATCCAAGAGATAGAGTGTTCATAGTTACAATGCCTTAGCATACTGCTCGAACACCCTCCACCTCTCTCTGCCCATGACTCTCTCTGATATTTCTCATTATCTATCTTGAACTGCACACTAGATTATATATAATCTTGCACCATGTACATACCTGTTCAGCCCATCCCTACTAGCAACGGTCATCCAGGATAATAACTATCCTACCTGCAAGAGCACGACCATTCCCTTATAATGTGCATCGCTTATATAGTTACATCTAGCCACACAATCATTAACTTAGCCCAAATGCAACCGTCAACCTTCCATCAATAATACAACTCTATCGCAATCAGGAAATAACTCTCTAGCCAACCAGATCAAAAAGATCTTCCACGTGTCGCCATCACATTCGCTGTCGTAGTTTGACTATCGGTCCAACTTGGTCAAGCTTGGTCAACCAAGCTCCAAGCCCATTTTATTTCTGCCGCATTACCGCCAAGTCCAGATGACCTAGCCATGGTATGGCAGTGAGCCCGCCCGAGCTCACCCCACCATCTACCGCACTACCGCTGCCCTGTCTATCTCGCCTTGCGGTATGGCGATAAGCCATCCGGGCTTGCACCTTGACTCTACCACGCTACTGCACTGAGCTCAAACACCTGTCGCGGTATGGTGGTAAGCCATCTGAGCTCCCTCGAGCTCTGGCCCAAGTCACCACCGAGCTCAGCCTTTTCATATACTTTAGCCAACCAGAAGCTGCCAACCTGCCATGTGTTGCCTTGCCATTTGTGATTCGTTCTAACACCGAGTCCAACTCGATGAAACTCTACCCCAAGCCCATCTGAGCTCCTACCACGCTATCACAGCCCTGTCGAACCCACCTCATGGTATGGCGGTAACCGCTAGGTAGGCCGGTGGCAGTCTTACCGTAGCCACCACGGTCAACCAGAACACTGGCCGCAGTATGGTGGTAACCGCGAGCCAGGCCGTTGGCAGTCTTACTACGGCTACCGCGGTTAACCAGAACACTGGCTGCGGTATGGCGGTAACCACCAGCCAGGCCACTGGCGGTCTTACCATGGCCACTATGGTAAGCCAAAGCACTAGCTGCGATATGGAGGTAACCATTGGACCCGACCGTAGGCGGTCTCACCGTGCTACCGCAGTGAATGGAACCACCACCTGCGGTATGGTGGTAACTGTCAAAGCCAGACCGAAAGACCAATACCATAGCCACCACAATGAGGAGGGAGACCGTGCACGATATGGCTATAAAAGCCATAAACAAGAAGAAAACCACCAAAGCCGATGGAGTAACAAGCCAGAAAGCTAAGGCATATTCCAACAACTTTTTCTGCAAATAAGGTCTCCATCCTCCTTTGTAAGTCTAGTGCATTTTGGAAAATTAAGCAAAAAGGATGCCTTGATGTAGCTAGACACTCGAGGGGAGTCATATTTTTCATTTTTTTGAGTTTTGGATACCTTTCACACAATTTGGAAGCATCTTTGTAGTCGGGTTGGTGAAAGTTGGCTAAATTACCTTAATTAGGCAAATGTTAAAGAGTAAAAAATGAAGTCTTTTTGTGTTTTCAATGGCCAACTAATTCAAATTTTAGTTGGAGAAAGTTGGAGGAGGTTTTAAGGCTTCATATATGCCTCTCTTGGTTGAGGCAAGGCTGTTCTTGAAGTTTGGAAGAAGTTTTCAATAAAGAGTTTGTTGATTTCTGTGTTTTCTTGAAGAAATTGCTGATCTCGTACTTGGTACGGTCTATACATGTTGTTTTAGGATTCAAGCCTATAATGGTTGGATAGGTAATTGAATAATCTTTCTTTTGGCATTGGAGTTGTGAGATTCCATTGAGTATCAAGGTATATATCTTAATTTTACTCTCGGGTGGTCTGAAAAACCCTCAAAATCAAGGTTATGAGTGAATTATGGGTGTTTCTTCCATCCCCACATTGTAGAGTTGCTAATTCCTGGTGGGATGGAAGATATATGCCTATAATATTATGTCCTCAACATCTTGGAGAATGGAAGGCTCATTGGAGGAATTTTTGTGAGATTCTTGGCTTGACATCTATGTGTGGCAAGCCTAATTAACAAGCAAAAAAGTGAGTTTTGCTTGGTTTCTAGAAAATATCTTTGGGGGGAACTTAGGAATGATGGTAACAGGTGTGGAAAACCTATAGGGTTTTTTTTTTTGGGCTTTGGGATGAAGGAAAGAGCCAAGATAGTCAAGACCCAAGTGTAGGTTTGTGATTTAGGCCTCTTGGAGTAGTGGTAGAAAAAGGTCATTGTGAGTTATGCCTTGACAATCAAGAGGAAAGCTTTTGGAACTTTGTAGGGGTCCATGTGGGGTGTCTGAATCCTTAGGTTTTATTTCTTGGTATTGCTGTATGTGGTTTTTATTCTGACTGTCCTACAGGGTAAGGGTTACAAGCCTTAAGAGGGAGTGAGCTCTAAATCACCATAGTGATAGTTGTTTGTTGAAACCTAAGTGCTAGAGGGTTTTTGAACCTTGTTTTGTCTTAATGTGACATGATCCAAATGCTTTCAAGATTTGTGGGTGGTCTGAGTTGTGAACCCTAGGTGTGTGGGGGTTGATCACTTAAAGAATAATGGATTTTATGACTCCTTGTAAGAGTATTTGAGAGAAGCATTGAATTGGATTGTCTTTGCCATCATAGTTGTGTTTTTACCTTCCCTACCACTTTGGATCATAGTGGTATCAAATCTTGATTGTAGGTAATTGTTGAAGGGAAGACATCATGCCTCCAAAATAACCTGGATAGGTGATTGCAAAGGAGTTGAAGGCCTTGAGACAAGAGGTAGAGGCATTAAAGGAAATGAACAAAATAAGAGGAGTGTCCATGGAGGAAGAGATTTCCTTTGAAGAAGAGCGAGAGGGTGAAGGACCTGCAGAAGGTGGAGAGAACCCTCAGGGGGAAGAGATACCCCCTCATGAGAGAAGAATCCTTAAATCTATGCAACCATGAAGAGGAGAGTCCTCTGAAGTGAAGATTGACCTACTGGTGTATAGTGGAAAGATGGATGTGGAGGAAGTGTTGGAATGGGTAGAGGCATTGAATAACTATTTTGAATATAAAGAAATGGTAGAGAACAAGAAGGTGAAGTTTTCCAAAACAAAGTTGAAGGGATCCTCCTTGACATGGTGGAATTTCATCCAAGGAGAAAGGGTGAAGATTGGTAAGTCTATGATCAACTCATGGGATAGGATGGTGCATAGGTTGAAGGCACAATTTCTTCTTGTTGATCATGAGGTGCAAGAGTTCAGAAAGAGGTAGAATCTGAAGCAAAAAGACATGGATGTTTCATCCTACACTGAACAATTCTTCAAGTTGAGTATGAGATGTGATCATGTAGAAAGTGAGAATGAAAGAGTGGCTAGGTATATCAATGGCTAAGGCTCAACATGGAAGATGCGATTAGTTTGGTTGTCCCCAAGACCATGGAGGATTGCATACAAATTGCACATAAGACTGGAGAGAAGATAAGAAGAAAACAAGAGAAGCAAAATAGAGGAAGAGGCAAGAATTTAAGAGGTAGAGGTAGCTTTGGGGGAAAAAATCAGTCCCAAAAACATCAAGAGGATTCTAATCCTAATGAATCAAGTGGAGAATCAAGCAATAGATGGGGATTCATGGGAAGGAGACCCAATGGTAGAGGAAGATTTAATGGAGGGAGAAGTTCCAATAAGTTTTTAGGGAGATGTTACACTTACAACTAGCCTAGGAATCCATCCTTCAAATGCCTTAAAAAGCAAGGATCAAGCTCTTATGGTGGAGAGAGGAGGAATCAATTGGTACATGAAGATGAAGAAAGTGTGACCTCACCTGCAGTAAACCTCACATCAGAATTTGGAGAGAACTTGATGATTAGGAGAGCATTGCTCAAGGCACAAATCCCTGAAGAACCCCCATAAAGGAAGGCACTCTTTAGAATCAATTTCAAGGTACAAGGTAGGGTGTGTAAGATAGTAGTGGACTCAGGATCAACTGATAATCTTTCTTCAATTGAGATGGTAGAAAAATTGAGTTTGAAAAGGATTTCTCACCCTAACCCATACAAGGTTTCATGGCTTAGTAAAGGACAAGAGGTCTTGGTGAATGAGCAAGTATGGGTAGAATTAAACATTTGGTCATACAAGGAAAATATCCTATGTGACATCATCCCTATGGATGTGTGCCACTTGCTGCTTGGGAGGCCTTTGTAGTTTGATAGGAAGGCCAAGCATGATGGGGGGAAGAATACATACTCCATTGTGAAGGATGGGTGACTTACAACCTCACACCTCTCATAGAAGAAGACAAGGAAAATCATGAAGGGCCTAGTGTTTTGATGGTGGGCGAGAAGGATTTCATGAAGACCTTGAAGGAAGGAGGAGGAAGAGGATTCTTCCTGATTATGAAGCCAAAGAGTGAAGCAGATCTGCCCACAAAGAAGAAGGAAGATGCACCTAGAGAGGTCCAAGAGTTGTTGGAAAGCTACAAGGACATAACAATAAATGAACTACCTAGTTCCCTACCTCCCATTAGGGATATAAGCCACCATATTGATCTAATTCTAGGGTCTACATTTCCCAATAAGGCTGCATATAAGATGAGACCTGCTCAAAATGAGGAGATTGCAAGACAAGTGCAAGATTTATTGGACAAGGGGCTAGTGAGAAAGAGTTTGAGCCCATGTGTTGTTCCTACTATCCTAGAACCAAGGAAGGATGGTAATTTGAGGCTTTTCATTGATTTAAGAGCCATTAAGAGCCATTAAGAGCCATTAAGATACATGATATTGAAGAGGTTACAAGAGGAGAAGCTAATGATCAACATGGAAAAGTGTGAATTTATGAAGGGAGAACTAGTGTACCTTGGATTTGTCATCTCCAAGGGATGTCTAAAGATGGATCCTTCAAATGTTGATGCTATTCTTACTTGGACAACACCAAAATCCATGGGATATTTGAGAAGCTTTCATGGACTTGCAAGCTTTTATAGAAAGTTCATCAAGAACTTTAGTCAAATTTGTGCACCCATCTTGGACACCATCAAAGGAGGTAACAAGGGTAAGTTTTCTTGGACCAGTGAGGCTGATAAATGGTTTGAGTATCTGAAAAAAAGAGTAGCACAACAACCTATACTTGTGCTCCTTGATTTTGATAAGGTTTTTACAATTGAATGTGATGCTAGTAACCAGGCAATAGGGGCTATCTTGAGCCAAGAAGACAAACCGGTTGCATTTTTTATTGAGAGGTTGAATGAAGCAAAGAGGAAGTATTCTTCCTATGATTTGTAATTGTATGCTATGGTCCAAGCCCTCAAAAATTGGAGACACTAATTGTTACCTAAATAATTTGTTTATTACTGATAATCATGCTTTGTGTTTCTTGAATGCACAAGATAAACTCAATCATAGGCACATGAAGTGGGTGGAGTCTTTACAAGCCTATACATTCACAATAAAGCATAAGAAGGGCCAAGAAAATAAGGTGGCATATTCTCTCAATAGAAGGGCACTTGTAGTGCAAGAAATCCAAGTCCAAAGCATGGGGGTTGATGCATTGAAAGACATGTATCATGAAGATGCATATTTTAAGGAGGTATACAACATTTGTGATCAACATTTGAATACTTCTCATGGTGAATACTCTGATTTTCTGTTGCAGAATGGTTTTCTCTTCAAAGGAAGCCAATTGTGTGTGCCTAAATTCTCAATGAGGGGGGATATTATAATGGAGAAACATAGTGGGAGTCTTGGAGGTCATTTTGGCCTTGATAGGACCTTAGAACAAGTGAGGAGGTACTACTATTAGCCAAGGCTACAAGTGGATGTGAGAAAGTTTGTGGAAGGATGCACAATCTACCAAAGAGCAAAGGGAGCTTCATCAAATGAAGGTCTCTATCAACCACTTCCTATTCCAAATAGGCCTTGGGAGAGTGTAAGTATGGATTTTCTATTGGGGCTGCCTAGAACCCAAAGAGGTTTTGATAGTGTTTTTGTGGTGGTTGATAGGTTTAGTAAGATGGCTCATTTTCTTCCTTGTAAATGCACCAATGATGCATCTAGTATAGAAGGTCTCTTCTTTAAGGAGGTTGTTAGAATACATGGATTTCCCTTATGCATTATTTGTGATAGGGATTCTAAGTTCATAAGTCACTTTTGGAGGACCTTGTGGAAGAAACTTGGCACAAACCTATCCTTTAGCTCTACATACCATCCACAAACGGATGGAAAAAATGAAGTGGTGAATATATCATTGGGAAATCTCTTGATATGTATTACCAAGAAGCATGGACAAGCTTGGGATCTGATTTGACGTCAGGCTGAATTTGCATACAATGACTCCATGAATAGGAGCATTGGTAGGAGCCATTTTGAAGTAGTCTATGGAATGCACCCTAGAGGGGTCTATGAGTTGAGATCTATAAGGAGTTGATAGGAGAAGTGCTCAAGGAGAGGAATTTGTTGTTACAATTAGGGATATCCATCAACAAGTGAAGGAAACTCTACAAAATAATGTTGAGAAGTACAAAGAAAGAGCAGATTTGAAGAAGAAGGATGTTCAATACAGGTGCTGCCACAATAATTGGTTACACTTTTTGGGACATCCTGATTTTTGCTGAAATCACATATTTTTAGAAAATATAATGATTTAATCTTTCAAAATGTTCCATTTAAAGGATTTTAATTAAAGAGGGTTTGATCACACCCACTTATATCAAACCCCCTTGGATAGAAACTTGCTAGTTTTAAACCATGCCTATAATGGAGTGTCCTCTACACCTATCAAAATGCTGATAAAAAACCACTTTTGATTTAGCTTTTAAGGGATCAAATTAATTCATTTAAAATTTATCTTTTGTAAACATGTAATACTTATTATAAGCTTCTCAAAAATAATAATTTTAAATATATTTAATTTTATTATTATATTTATTTTTTATTTCTTTTTAATGTACGTTTTTCAATGAACATCGAGGTCTTTGTTTCACACATATGGAAAAATAGGAAATGAGAGAATTTTTTTCTTAAAAAATACATGTAGAATATATATTGATGTCCTTATTGCAACAAAAAAAAAATTAATTCAAATGCATACAAAAAACGTTATGCAGCTGAAAGTATAATATATCAAAATTATAATTACTCTAACTTAGAAAATTAATTAAAAAATATATATGCAACAAAAAATTATGAAAAAATATCCATCCACTAGATATTGGTGTAAAAAATTTGTATTTAAAAAATTAGAATTGTATCCTTTCTATAAAAAAAGTTATGCAACTGAAAGTAAACATCACTTTTTGAAAATGATGTTTAGCACAAAAAATTAGTTAATAAAAATTACATAAAAGGATTCACAATATATTTTTTAATTTTAAAAAAAAATATAATTATAATCTACACACAAAATATCACAAATCACTAGTTTGCTTCATCTTCAAATTCTTAATGGTTTAGCTTCTATAGGTGTAAGAAAGTGAAAATCTGGTGAAAAATGTTGATTTCAATGTCAAGTTTGGCCAAAAAGTGTAACCCATTATTGTGGGATCACCCATACAAGGTTGGAGATTTGGTGATGGCTCTCTTGAAGAAGGAGATACTTCCAAAGGGAAAATATACTAAACTCATATATTCCTCTCTTGGTCGAGGAAAGTCTATTCTTAAAGTTTGGAAGAAGTTTTCAATAAAGAGTTTGCAGATTTTTGTGTTTTCTTGAACAAATTGCTGATCCCATACTTGGTACAGTCTATACGTTTTGTTTCATGCTCCAAGCCTATAATGGTTGGATAGGTAATTGAATAATATTTATTTTGGTTTTGGATTGATGATATTTCATTAAGTATTAAGGGAGATATCTTAATTTTACTCCTGGGTGGTCTGAAAACCCTCAAAATCAGGGTTTTGAGTGAATTATGGGTGTTTCTTCCATCCACATGTTGTAGAGTTGCTAAATCCTAGTGGGATGGAAAGTATTTTCTTGTACTATTAAGAGGGAGTGAGGTCTAAATTACCATAGTGATAGTTGTTTTTTGAAACCTAAGTGCTAGAGGGTTTTTGAACCTTGTTTTGTCCTAATGTGACATGATCCAAATTCTTTCAAGTTTTGTGGGTGGTCTGAGTTGTGAACTATAACTGTGTGGGGGCTGATCATTTAAAGAATAATGGATTTTATGACTCCTTGTAATATTATTTGATAGAAGTGTTGAATTGGATTGTCTTTGCCATCATAGTTGTGTGTTTACCTTCCCTGCTACTCTGTATCAAATAGGCAAGGTGTGTTAGAATGTTTGAGTTGATTCATTGAGTCTTAATAAGGTCCAATGTGACCATTCTATTGTAATTTATCAACTTTGAGGTGCTTTTGTATTCATCTTGTAAGGTTTGAAAATCATGTGGAAGGAATTCTCAAAGTTTACAAGGGTTGTCAAGGTAGATAGGATGATGTTTTTTTGAGTAAGTCATGATTTCTTAGTTGAATAAGGACTCATTAGACTATTTGTAATAGTTTAGGTGTTTAAGAGGGTCTAGGAAAATATAAAGAGTCAAAACTTGAAAGTGCTAAATTTGTGAGTTGCATAAATGCAACAAATTTGTAATGCAATGGTCATGAGAGGTTTTAAAAATAGTTGTAAGGTATTTGGGAATTGGTTTGATGAGGAGAAGACTTTAAAAAGGTAGAGCCACTTGTTTTATAACGTTGGCTTGAAGTTTGAAGCATTGGCAATGAGAATTCTATGTTTTTAATCAAATTTCTGAGTTTTCTTGTCACTTGCAAGCCTATACGAGCCTGTATAGATTCATTGTGCCATGTAAATAATTTTAATTTGTGGTGGCATGTCTTAAAAATATTTTGGAACAAGTTTGAGGGAGATCCATTGTGATTTGTGGTAAATATCATTGTTTTCCTATGATAGGATGAAGACACACTGTTTGAGGGTTTTGTAACCAAAATCATGATTTAAGGTCCCTTACAGTGACTGTACCTAATATAACTAGTGCAATGGGCTCTAGGGAGTCTAAGCAGGTTGTAGGTTGCATGATTAGAGTTGTGGAGAAGGAACTAAGAAGATAAACTTGTTTTCTTGATGAGTTTTGTGAAGAAAAACACATGAAGATGGAGCCTTGGGTCTAAGGTTTGTGGAAATCAATGAGAGTGTGGAGGATTTTCCAAATTTTGAGCATATTAGGTTTATAATATACATTTTTGAGTCGATGGCATGGTTTGGGAGGTTGTGCAAGTGGGACTTTGAATAAACCCTCTTGACTTGGCATGAAATTGAGGGTTTTGGAGTTTTCTATGTTGGAGGAGCCAACTTTGGGTGTTGATTGTGGTTTTAGAGGTTTGAGGGCATATAAAATGCAGCCTCAAAATTTGAAGGGTTTGTGTTAAGTTTAAATGTATGTTGCTTTGTAGATCTAGCCTAATTCATGGCCTACGACAACATTTAGGGTCTAATTTCAAGGGATTGGTCCAAAAGACTTTTATCTGATTAAGAGATATATTGTATAACTCTAAAATGGGTATCTGAATCCATCTTTTGATTGTCAAGTGTTTTGGAAAGCATGGGAGTTAAAGGCCAAAAATTGAGATTGCACTACTGTTAGGTTACATGGGTGAAAGTCAGAAGTTAGACTCCTAATTGTTGTCAAGCTTTGAGGATTGTTTGGATAACTCTAATAGGCCATTTTAATCTTGTTAGATCTCTCTTGAATGCAAGTTGTCACTTTGAATGAGTTTGAGCCTCCTCTCTGCATCACCCTTCTATTACAATCCCATTACCCTCTCTTATTTCACCTTATGTTCCATTATCCCCTCTTGGTATTTATATCAACATGATACCTCAGATATTGTTTCATTTGTAGATGTTGACAAGAGATATCCCTAGTGATGTTGGTGGCGTGATGGACCATGGAGTTGTTGCAGCAATAGGCAGTTCTAATCCATTGAGAGAGGTATGGAATAGATTAGTCAAATTGACATTATATTTGCTCTTTTATGGTCTATTATAGAAAATTTTCATGACAATTTTATGTAGTTTAAATTCTATCTTCATGGTTGCTACAGGTGGTTGTCACTCCAGATCTTGGATGTTGTAACTGTGCATGATGACTATATGTATGTGATAAGTGATTATATACTTTTTAATATGCCATTCCAAAATTCAATTTCTATGTTTTAACATATTTAATTTTAATTGTATCAGTTGAAGATCTAGAGTGAATAGAGGAGGACTAGCGAGCGTGTTTGAAAGACAAGAGAAGCAACATTCACTCCATCCAACTGAATTTCCAAGGCAACACAAGATCTATTTCCTTCCCCTAGAGGGAAATGACTATGTATTAGTGTTGTTTGTTGTATGCCTATGTGGCATTTTGGAACATATGTTTTGTACTATCGATATATACGTGATATTTTATGTCCATATGGCTCCTTTGTACTAAGCCTATATGGTTTTTTTGATATATTGTATATACTTTTATCAATATATATCATTGTATAGCCTTCCAGATTTTTGATTAAAGAAACTCTTATTTTGCTACTACCATTCTTGAATGATGTTATCATGCGTATCATGTAAGTTGTATTCTTGAATGTTGTAGGCATGGATTTTGTTTACATCTAATGATTAATTAATTATTGTCAAATGCTCAATAAGCCCCATTGACAACGCATTGTATAAATAAGCTCCATTTGTGGTGGTTTGTATCCTTTGGAATGCTTCAATTACTTGTGCCTCACTTATTCACATGTATGTTTCAGTTATTCACATGTATACTTCACCTATATTGTGTGTATTCACTTATATGCTTCATGCTTCCAATGCATAGCAACAAAAGTATTTTGGGGAAAAATTTGACAAACCAAAAGTATAATACTTTGTGAAAAAACCAGGAAAAATTATACAACAAAAGATTAAAAAAAAAAAATTAAAAAAAATTGAAAGGTATTTCTATAGCATATAGAGATATATAGAGCAAATAAAATAAATATTTTAACTAATGAATTGTAATAAATTTATTTTTTTAGTTTATATTCACATCGTTGATTACATTGCATTGCACATCTTTCAAAGTCAAAGCATTACTTCACTTTGCCTAACTAATAAGTAGATGTTGATAGATGACCAAATTTCAATTACAATATAGTTTGTACAAAGTCAACCTAAGCAGTTATGTAATTTATTCACATTGCATAACTAATAACTAGGAGTAGCTACCAATTGCATTTACTTATCATGCCATTCTATGAGACCAAATTTCTTTGAGGTATTTTTTCAAATAGTTCCCTGCCTTGTCTATGTTACCACATTTTTCATAATGTCTACCAAAGCATCTTCTCAAATAGTGCACTGCCTTGTTGCTATGGCTAAAAGTGTAAAACAAGTGGTTTTGAACAAGCTATGGATGCTTCAAAAAAATATATCAAAAGAATAATGGGTATGTGCAAGAACATAATGGAAAAAACAGGCTCTTAAATGCCAAAAAATTTAGAAAAACAAGAGTTAGGCAACTTGACATAAAAATTTGAATAAGTTATCTATATTATTTCAAAAATATGTAAGAATAGAATTTGTAGAAAATTGAATTTAGTTTCTAAAATACTAGGTTAATTTACAAAAAAAGTAAAATCTATTTGGTGAAATTTTGAAATTTCAATACAGTAGTACTTAAATTTCAGGGAAAAATAAGAAGTAGGTGTCTGTCTGACCACCCTAACCACATTAAAATGATAATATTTTTTTATAATATTTTAGATATAAGTAGATGACACATGTCTCGATGTGATGCATATTTTTTTGTA
Organism: Sequoiadendron giganteum; assembly: GCA_007115665.2. NCBI lineage: Eukaryota > Viridiplantae > Streptophyta > Pinopsida > Cupressales > Cupressaceae > Sequoiadendron > Sequoiadendron giganteum. The sequence continues at coordinate 302,273,831 of CM021110.1, read as the reverse complement.
ATTTTTTTCCAAGTAAATAATTAAATATAATTTTTTTATTACAAATTTTAAAAAATAACTCGTATGTTTGACCACCTTAACTTGGTCAAAACTTCATGAAATTTATTTTTTTCTATTTTAATCTTATAGTATGTGAAGCATAGAATGTGATGCATGTTTTGGATTCAAAAAATATGATACCCTTTCAAAGCTATAGATGTTTTTCAATCAGCCTATCAATCAAGACTTTAGTCATAATTCAATAGAAAATGAATAATAATTATTTATTAAATTCAACGTAAAGCATAATTTATATTGGTGGAAAGCTGAGAATCTCCTTTAAAAACCCTTCTCATTTCATTGATTTTGGGTAAAAAAAAAGTCGTCGGCCACATACCCATCATATTGCCACTTTTTGGCCCATCATGATCCTACACATACCCGAATAATAAGCAATAGCATTGACAAGGCAGTGAACTATTTGAAAAAATGCATCAAATAAATGTGGTGATGGAATTCCATGACAAGCCATAGACAAGGCAATGAACTAGTTCAAAAGATGCCTCAAATAAATGTGGTCTCATGGTGACAGAATGCCTATAAAGTCATTTTTACACACTCAACTACTTGCATTTGAGAATTTTTTCCCCAAGCGAGAAATCGCCACCATGGGAAAAGGCCTCCGAGATAGAAAAAAATAAGAGAGGTTATTCTAGAGGTTCCCAACATGATCCCATAGGCTCAAACAAGAATTTTTTAGGAATCGTGGTGTCTGAATACAAGCATGTTGAAGTTCACAGCCATTTTGCACTTTAGACCCTTACGGGATTGATCCAGTTGAACGTAGCTCAGAGCGATTTTGCGTGTTTGGGTGTGAAAGAGGACCATGCCTAGCGTAAAACCTCCTATTTAGATGCGTTGGACTAGTTTATTTGGTCACACGAGTTGCAGAACAAAAGTTGCACCAAATTGCAACTTTCAACTACTTGCATTTGACAACTTTTTCCCCAAGTGAAAATTCACCACCACGGGAAAAGGTCTCAGATATAGAGAAAAAAAGAGAGGTTATTGTATAGGGGCCCAGCATGATCTCATAGGATCGATGAGAAGTTTCTAAGCATCATGGTGTCCGAGTAATAGCATGCTGAAGTTCACAACCATTTTGCACTTTGGACCCTCAAGGGATCAATCTGGTTGAATGTAGCTCGGAGTGATTCCACGTGTTTGGGTGTGAAAGAGGACAATTCCTAGCGTAAAAATACTTATTTGGATGTATTGGAACAGTTCGTTTGGTCACACAAACTGCATAACAAAAGTTGCACCAATTTGCAACTTTCAACTACTTGCATTTGACAATTTTTTCCCCAACTAAAAATTTTCCACCACAAGAAAATTCCTACAAGAGAGAAAAAATTGAGAGAGGTTATTGTAGATGGGCCCAACATAATCTTGTAGGATTAGACAATAAGTTTCTAAGCATCACAGTTTCCGAGTAATAGCATGCCGAAATTTGCAGCCATTTTGCACTTTGGACCCTTAAGGGATCAATTTGGTTGAACGTAGCTCAGAGCGATTCTGCATGCTTGGGTGTGAAAGAGGACCATTTCTAGCGTAAAAATACCTATTCAGATGCATTGAAATGGTTCATTTATTCACACAATATGCATAACGAAAGTTGCACCACTTTACAACTTTCAACTACTTGCATTTGACAAATTTTTCCCCAAGTGAAAATTCACCACCACAGGAAAATTCCTCCAAGATAGTGAAAGCCAAGAGAGGTTATTGTAGAGGGGCCTAATATTATCTCATAGGATTAGATGAGAAGTTTCTAAGAATCATGGTGTCCAAGTAATAGCATGCTAAAGCTCGCAGATATTTTTCACTTTGGACCCTTAACGGATCGATATGGTTGAATGTAGCTCAGAGGGATTCCATGTGTTTGGGTGCAAAAGAGGACTATTCTTAGTGTAAACATATGCACCTAGATGCATTGGAACAATTTGTTTGGTCACACGAGCTACAGAACGAAAGTTGCACCACTTTACAACTTTCAACTACTTGCATTTGACAACTTTTTCCACGAGTGAAAATTTGCCACCATAGGAAAATTCCTCTGAGATAGAAAAAACTGAGAGAAATTATTGTAGAGGGGACCAATGTGATCCCATAGGCTTAGACGAGAAGTTTCTAAGCATCACAGTGTCTGAATACTAGCATGATGAAGTTCACAGCCATTTTGCACTTTGGACCCCTAAGGGATCAATCTCGTTGAACGTAGCTCAGAGCGATTTCATGTGTTTGGGTGTGAAAGAGGACCATGCATAGCGTAAAAATATCCACTCGGACTCATTGGAACAATCCATTTGGTTACATGAGCTGCAGAATGAAAGTTGCACCACTTTGCAACTTTCAACTACTTGCATTTGACAACTTTTCCCCAAGTGAAAATTTTCCACCATAGGAAAATGCCTCCGAGATAGAAAAAAATGAGAGAGGTTATTATAGAGGGCCACAACATAATCTCATAGGATTAAGCGATAAGTTTGTAAGTTTCATGGTGTCCGAGTAATAAAATGCTGAAGTTTGCAGCCATTTTGCACTTTGAACCCTTGAGGGATCGATCCGGTTGAATGTAGCTCAGAGTGATTTCACGTGTTTGGGTGCAAAACATGAAAATTCCTAGGATAAATATACCTATTTAGATGTGTTGGAACAATTCATTTGGTCACATGAACTGCATAACAAAAGCTGCACCATTTTGCAACTTTCAACCACTTGCATTTGACAACTTTTTCCCCGACTGAAAATTTTCAGCCACAAGAAAATTCCTCCGAGATAGAAAAACCCAAGAGAGGTTATTGTAGAAGGGCCCAACATGATCCCATAGGCTTAGACCAAAATTTTCTAAGTGTCATGGTGTCTGAATACTAGCATGTTAAAGTTCGCAGCCATTTTGCACTTTGGACCCTTAAGGGATCGATCCAGTTGAACGTAGTTCGGAGCGATTTCGCGTGTTTGGGTGCAAAAGATGACCATGCCTAGTGTAAAATTACCCACTTGTATGTGTTGGAACAATTTTTTTGGTCACCTGAGATGTAGAACGAAAGTTGCACCACTTTGCAACTTTCAATTACTTGCATTTGACAGCTTTTTCTCCGAGTACAAATTCACCACCACAGGAAAATGCCTACGAGATAGAAAAAACCGAGAGAGGTTATTGTAGAGGGGCCCAAAATGATCTCATTGGTTTAGAAAAAGATTCCATAATCACCATGGTTTATGAGTAATACCCTATCAAATATCATTTCCCTTTTGCACTTTGGACCCTTAAGGGATGGAGTTGGTTGAACCTATCTCAGAGCGATTGTGCTCTCTTTTTGATGGAATTAGGTGGGAAGAAGAATTAAATCCATTTTAGTTATAGTTTGGTTCGATTTCAAGTGATTTTGTGCATTTTAGAAACCAATTACTGAGGGTTGGTTTGTATACCTTGTTTTAAGGGTTCTAATTGCATTAAAATGCAATATTAAGCCTTCCACCCACTGTATGTTACCTTTTGGCTTGTTGTGACATTACCTTTGGTCGTCAAGAAGGGAGGCTTTGAGAATTTGTAGGGGCATCCATTTGTTGTCCAAATTCACTGGTTTGGGCCTGGTATAGGCTTGTATGTGGTTTCTGTCTTGTTTGTCCTATCGAACAGTGCTACAACAGTTAAGGGTAAAAGAGGCCTAAAGGCTAGAGCGATGAGAAAATTGAATTCCTTAGGTGCAAGTTATGGTGTTATGTCCTAGAGTGGTCAGGAGAAACATGTTTTGGGGTAACAAGTCTGGTCTAAACCTCTGTCTCAGTCTAATTGGCCAAAATCCCATGTCAAGTGGCAAGGTTACCTTATTGTGAGTTTGGTGAATTGATGTCCAAGTGGGCATATTTGAGAGAAGTTGTGTCATATCTCCTATTTGGTTGATCCACTCTACATCATGGTTCTTGTTTGGAACAACTTCACTAGGCCCCATTGTGGCATTGTAGATTGGTCCATAGTAGTTGTTTGGTTGAATGCCATACCCTAAGGTATGTTAGAGATGACCTAGATTTCAACGATTTCTATGAGGCATACATTGTACCTACCTTGTCAACCCTACAGATTTGGCAAGCCAGTGAGCTCACTAGCTTGCGAAGCTCACTAGGATTGACAAAAGGTGAGTTTTGAGGAATTCATTGAATTTGCCTTGGGGATTATACAAAGTTGATTTAATTATCATTGCTTGGATGTTGACAACCTCTGTAGGGTGCTTGTTGAGTTTGATGCTATTTTACAAGGTTGAGTTAATTGAATGTTGATGTCTTGCTTAGCATATTTGAGAGAAGTTGTGTCAATTTGTGTCTTGGGTTACCACCACCTCTGCATCAGTAAGGGCAATAAAATATGCTTTTCTTCAAAAATATTAGACATTATTTCATTCTTACTCATAAATCCACATGTTTTTCCTTGAAGACAACTTTAAATGTAAACCATGAAGCATTACAACTGATTTTAAAGGTAATATACACATTTAATTGAGGCATATATTAAGGAATATACACATTTGCATGTATTAATTTCTCATTAAAAAATTATATAAAAAAACACACTAAGTCAATGACAAATATTACAATAGTGATGGAAGAACATCTTGAAAATATTCCCATTTATCAATACATGCAAGGAAATAATCCTCCCATTTGCAACATAGATCATGGAATATATTATGCTTTAGAAGAAACAAAAGGAGTTGCTGCCCAGTTTCATTTCTCCATTCCACCTCAGTTGCCTAGTTATTTACATTCCAAAATGGTTCAAAAAATGTGCATCCCATGCTCCATATGAAACACATGGGTAGTAGCCTCTTTTTGGTTGTGTAGTATCATAGGAATTTGGTCCACAAAAAACCTTCAAAAGCCTCTCAATCTTAGACATAGACTCACATAAAAATCATTAAAAGAGAAATAACTAAATAATGTCAGTCATACAGTTTTCGAGACCTAATATCACCTTCATGCATGCTAGATAAGGAGGTCTATTGAAGGTCCTACAATGGTGATGTTCTCCTTCACTACTTTATCATCTCTCGATGACCCTACGTATAAATTTTAAATATATCACTGAGAGGCTTAACATAAAACATTTAGCATATAAGAATCCGATAAATCTATGAGATGGAAAAGAAAGAGAAGATTGACAACCAGAAAATGCACCAACAACCGATGTTTCTCATACCACTGAACACTTGCACCACCAACCAATGTTCTTTTCTTATATACTTTGATAAACTTCAGTATTACCTACAATCATAATCAGAAAAGGATCAATGACAATTGTAAATTCATATCACATCACACACTAATGGTGAAAAAACCTTATTGCAAGGTGTTGGTCTAAAAGAGTGATTAATAACATGACTTTACAAATTCAATGTGCATACCTACAAATCAATCTAGGGAACCATCTGGGTTTGCTCTACTCTTTACTGTGTTGAGTATTACCTCATGGTCAGATTCAAACAATTTCCACAAGTTCTTGTTCATAGGTCTGCCCTTATATTTGATCAAATGAACATTGGTGGCGACAGCAAGGTTTGAGTATTGAAGAATTTTCTGATGCGTGTCGAAGTCCTCAAACAAATAAACTGCAACATTCTTAACTAGATACCTTCGAAGCCATGTTCCAATAACAACCACTCAACCTATAGGATATTCTATGTTTTCTCTGTCTATAATAGGGGACTCCAACTTCTTTTTGGCCTCGATACAATGACAATCACCACATAAACATGCCCTGCATTGATATGTTCATCTTGTTAGATGTATTTACTAAGAAAAATAATAGAATTTGTAAGATAAATTACCTGTTTATAGTAGGTCTGATACATGATCAAAGTCAATGGATGATTGCCTCTCTGTGATTTGTAGAGCCGCTAGGAGATGATAAGTGTCAAGTGGGGTTAGACTTCTTACAGACCATTTTTCAACCCACTCTGTTGACTCGCAATCATTTCATGATTGAAGTTTACATGCATAACAAAAGCATGCAATCTTCCTTGTATGGATAGTCCATGTACCTGCATTGGAGCTTCTAAAAGAGTGGATCTCACTCGATCCTATTAGTGTACAACAATCCTCATATTTTTCAATCTTAGTATCATCTACTAAATGAAAAAATCTATGAACTAAAGAATTACCTTCACTACTTGGACCCATTGCACCATTGCACCACTAGACAATTGATCTTGCATCTGTCAAATTTACACTATTTTTATACTTTAACTCTTCTTGGGCTAGGGCTCTTTTGATACATGCACTTGCTCCATCACGCTCCCTCTTTCCATGCCCGACCTCTGAGAAGTTCCACATATGTTGAACACCACTAATCGTATGCATCCTGCTCAACCAGTAAAACATTCTAGAATTATTGAATTGTCATGTACAATTATCTGACCATATGATATGTTGACTAAATGATATGCCCCTGCTAGCCAAATCAACATAGAACATATGAAATCAACCTTACACAAACTTTGTAGAATATGTGCGATCATCACTAATGTAAAATTGATACTCCCTCAATACTTTCATATTTTCCTTTGTACTATCATTTGCATGAATTGATGTTATATGCATAAATATAGGAACCTGCATGGAGTTGTAGTACTTTGGTTGCACCTCGTTCCGTGGTTGTAGTGTGTAGTTCTCAGCAAAGTTGACAACTGAAATGATATGGCGAAGTGGAAATGTGTCCTTGCATAACTTGAACCGTGAGTCCAACCATTGTGCTCTGTGTGTATGCATTGCATAATCATAGACCACCCGATCATGAAAAATGCCCATAAAATGATACACTAGAATCTTCTCACTGACCAATTCATACTTCTTTTCTTCTTTCCCATCTTTTAGACTATATGCCATTGTCTTATATTTGCCAAATTCCATAATTTTGTCTCCAATTGTGTGTCTACTAGCCATGTGTTGGAAAATTGGAAAATGTTACATGCCACCACAATGATCACATGTGCCATCCAAACATGATTTTTTGTAAAAAATTTGACCATCCTCTCTTTCACATAAAGTGGAAGAAAAAAATTTCCTTGACGATTGAGGTGGAGACATTATGCTATATTCCTACAAAACATTGGTTGTATGCATATCTACATATATACGTCGATAAACATCATAATGGTTAGAAAAATCAATATGAACCCTACAACAAAAATTAGTGCGTGTGTGATTTATTTTGACATAAAAAGGCTATAGCATTTCAAAATGCCTTTGACATATTTTAATTTCAAGAAACTTCTATACAAAATTAGCAAAAAATTGGGTTTGAGTGGTATCCAAATAATGTATTGGATGTGGCTGATGGTTTTTACTACCAATTCTCCTTCTTACAACATCTCTTTGATTAGGAGAGTTCCTTGTGTTATCCATCCAATAATTCAAAATTAAAGATCTCAAGCCTTGAGCAATTCTTGTATCTTTTCATGGAACTTGGTGCAGGAGCACCTAGGAAGCACCTAGCCAAGTGACTAGGAAATAGGAAAGTTTTGGAAAGTTTTGCTTTCTTATGTTAAGGTAATGTGAACCATTCATTTCTGAGTTAGGCTTAAACAAAGGTCAGTTAGGAGCTATCAGGAGTGGTTAGGAGCTATCAGTAGCTCTTAAGTTTTGAGGTTAGACACTCATTGTTAGTGGTTAGTTTGTTTTCAAATTTTGGAAAATAGGGTTTGTGGTCACTTAACCGGCCATGGAACAGTTGAGGCTCAAGCCTAACTAAATTGGAAGATGTACTTAAGGTGTGCCTCGACCAATGTGCAAGGTTGGAAGGCATAGAGTATTCTTGTAAGATTGAAAATTTGAAACAATGCCAATGAAGGACAATGAGAATTAAAGATTGAAATTCTATGTTTTCTTGTAATCTATTGATCAGGAGCGATTAGACCTGTAGAATGTTATAGATAGTGATAATTTCTTTTCTTTATGTTTGTGTGGTATCTTGTAGAGTGTGAGTTCAATCGATAGGTTTGTTAGTAGTTAATTGTTTGCTTTCTTGTCAATTACTGACCTGACTGGTAAACTGGCAATAATGGGGTCTTAGATTCCTTTGCCACTATAACTAGTGTATGGCTGTTTTGGGGGAATGAAGCTAGACTCCCTATGTGTACATAGTGTAGGTGTAGGAGTGTCCAAGAAGGCAAGAGGAATGATCAAGAACTGTTCCTAGGCGGGCTTGGCAGTGCCCGAATAGGACAGTCAAGAAACAAGTGCAAAGCACTTAGGTTGTAGGGGTGTCAATTACCTGGCAAACCAAGGTGTGTGGTGGATGCAAGAGACCTTGCAGAGGTCAGGCAAGAAGATTGGAGCCTTGAAAAACCATAAGGAGAAGGCAACAACTGACTATCCTCGGAGCAGGTCAGGAAAATCCCAAAAACTGGCCTAAAGTGACTCAACTCAAGGACAGAGCAGGGTATGGACAGTACAGGCACAAAAACCCAAAATTCATCAAGGTGTGGGCATTGGAAGCATGAATCCCAAGAAAATAACTTAGGTCCTTCGGAGAACTTTGGAGTGGTTTCCACTTTTCTCGGGCTAGGAGACCTAATTGGGGGCTCAAGGCTTGTAGCCTTTTTAAACCCTATAAGAGGGTTTGGTGAAAGCGATGGAGAACTGAAGCTTGGTGAAAGGTTAGGAACCCTAGAGGGATGGTCTTGAAGCTAGGAAAGACATCACACAACCCTGCATCAGATTTGTGAAGGTTGGTTAGATAGCAAGCCCTTAGGAAGGTTGAGGGTTAAAGAGGAAATGGTAGAGAGAGCACCAAGATTGACTTGGTTAGGGAAATGGAGATGGTAGTAGGGTTGGCCAAGATGAGTAGGGGTGCCTAACGAGTGTTAGGGCCTAAAGGTTAAGGTGGTGGAGAGTGACACCATAGGGTTATTGAGGACTAGGACCCAAGCTTGGAATAGTGAGTGTTCCAACCAACCATTCCCCATTAGATTGGTATCAGAGCAAGTGAAAGATTTGGGATAGTGAGTTGTATGTTAGAGGTTGAGTCAAGTGGTTCCACAATCATGGTGACAAATGCTGAGTTGGAAAAGAAGGTTGAAGACCAAGAAGAAGATAATAGGAGACTAAGGGAAAGATTAGCACAATTGGAGGAGACATTAAGAAATGTACTAAACAGGGATGATGAGGACAGAAAAAGGGTACCTAAGCAAGAAGAGTTTGCAGAGGAGGACAAGATCCCTAAACTTGACCCTATTCTACAAGAGGAGCCTTTCTTGAAGGAATGGAAGCTTTGAGTGGGAAGGCACTTGAAGGAATACCAATGTTTAGTGGAAAGATGGAAGTCAATCTAGTTATGGATTGGATAGAAGGTATGGAGAACCATTTTGAATGTGATGGAGTCACAGAGGCACAAAAGGTAAAGGTGGCTAAATCTAGATTAAGAGGATCAAATTTGACATGGTGGAAATTCATCCAAACAGAGAGGGAGAAGGAAGGAAAGAAACCCATCTCAACTTGGAAAGGTATGGTTTCAAAGGTGAGAGAATCCTACATTCCTGATGACTATGAGATTCAACTACATAAGAAGAGACAAAGCCTAAGGCAGAAAGACCTAGATGTGAATACCTATACAAAGGAGTTCCAAAAACTTTGTATGAGGTCCAATGCATCTGAAGATGAAAGCCTCAAAGTGGCTAGATATCTTAATGGATTGAAATGGAACATTCAAGAGGAGATGGCTCTTTATGGTCCAAAGACAGTGCATCAATGCTATCAATTAGCTATCAAGATTGAGGAGAGAAGCAAGAGGAAGCAAGATCAGGCTTCTAGAGGCAGAGGTAAAGGTAGAGATCATAGAGATCAAAAAGGACAGTGTGGAGGTTACCAAGGTAGAGGTAATGACCAAAGAAAGCAAGGAGAGTTCAAAACTATAGATCATGGCAATGAAACACCTTCTAGAGGAGGGTATAATAGAGATAGAGGTTCTCAAGGAGGATCAAATAGAGGAAGAGGAGCAGGCAGGAGTAATTCCTATTTTGAAACCATGAAATGCTATCATTGTGGTCAAGTTGGACACCCAGCCTATAGATGCCCAGAGAAAGCATCATCATCAAGCAATGAGAAGAGAGTGGCTTATACACAAGAGGACACCATGAGTCCTAAGGCAACTGAGATCAGTCATATTGAATCTGAGCATAGAGAGAGTCTAATGTTTAGAAGGGTGTTGATAAGAAAACTGATCAAAGAAGAACCCAAGCAAATGAGAGCTCTATTTATGGTAAGGTGCAAGACACTTGGTAAAGTATGCAAGGTGATAGTAGACTCAGGTTCCATAGACAATATAATCTCAGAGGAGGCAGTAATGAAACTAAAATTGAAGAAGGTACCCCACACCAATCCCTATAAGGTCACATGGCTTAACAAAGGGAAAATGTTTTGGTGAATGAACAAGTAACAGTGGAGTTTTCCATTGGAGGGTACAAGGACAAGTTAGTTTGTGATGTCTTACCCATGGATGCATGTCATCTACTATTGGGTAGACCATGGAAATATGATAGGAGTGTTGTGTATGATGGTAAAGAGAATACAATCTCATTTAAGAAGGATGAGAAGACTTTTAAATTGCAGTCACTGTCAGAAGAAGATGAAGGATAGTCCAAGACACCAAGTGTGCTACTTAGTAGTGGAAAAGAATTACTCAACACCCTACATGAAGGTGGAGAAGGATATGCAGTGTTATTGCAGTCCAAAGAGGAAGAGAAGCTTGAAAAACCAGTCATACCAGGAGCAGTCTAGAATTTACTTGACAAGTACAAGGACATAGTAAGTGATGGTACACCTACAACCTTACCTCCAAAAAGATCTATTAGCCATCAAATAGATTTCATACCTGGAGCATCATTACGTAACAAAGCAGCATATAAGTTGACACCGGATCAGAACTTGGAAGTAGCTAGACAAGTACAAGAATTGTTGGATCAAAAATTGATACAAAAGAGCATCAACCCATGTGCAGTACCAGTAGTCTTGGCAACCAAGAAGGGAGGCAAATGGAGGTTATGTACTGATTCTAGAGCAATCAACATAATCACAATTAGGTATAGGTTCCCTATTCCTAGAATTAAGGACTTAATGGATTGTCTTGGAGGGGCTCAATACTATACCAAATTGGATCTCAAGAGTGGATACCATCAAATTAGAATTAAGGATGGTGATGAATGGAAGAAAAAATTCAAGACAATAGATGGTTTATATGAATGGAGAGTGATGCTATTTGGCCTTTCCAATGCACCTAGCACATTCATGAGACTCATGAATGAAGTACTCAAGGATTTCATAGGAGTATTTGTGGTTGTATACTTGGATGACATCCTAATCTTCAGCAAGATAGCAAAGGAGCATCTCAAACATGTGGAGTTAGTACTTAGAAGATTGCAAGAGGAGAAGTTGGCTATCAACTTGGAAAAGTGTGAATTTTTCAAACAAGAACTTGTATATTTGGGTTTTGTAGTGTCTAATGGATCATTGAAAATGGATCCAAGCAAGGTGGAGGCAATCATAAATTGGCCTACACCAACAACAGGGACTGAGGTAAGAAGTTCCCATGGATTGGCCCAATTCTATAGGAAATTCATACGAAACTTTAGTGGTATTTGTGCACTGGTTCTAGAGACAATAAAAGGTGGTGTGAAAACCAAGTTTGTGTGGACTCAAGTAGCTGAGAGAGGGTTTGAGAAACTGAAACAAGTATCAACTCAACCCATACTCTTATTACTTAGTTTTGATAAATTGTTCACTGTTGAGTGTGATGCAAGTGGAGTGGCAGTTGAAGGAGTGCTAAGTCAAGAGGGCAGCCCTATAGCTTTCTTTAGTGAGAAGCTTAATGAAGCAAAGAAGAAATATTCAACCTATGACTTGGAACTTTATGCTTTAGTTCAATCACTTAGAAAATGGAGGCATTATTTTCTACCCAAGGAGTTTGTAGTCCTTACAAACAACCAAGCACTTAGCTATATGAATACCCAAGAGAAATTGAGCAATAGGCACTTGAAGTGGATGGAATACATCCAAGCTTTTACCTTCACCATCAAGCACAAGAAGGGGATGATGAATAAGGTAGTAGATGCATTGAGTAGGAGGTTATTGACAGTTCAAGAGATATAAGGGAAAAGCACAGGGATTGAAATTTTTAAGGATCTTTATGGAGAGGATGAAGATTTTTCAGAGGCATATAGGGTATGTTTAGACTTTGAGAATCATTTTCATAGTCAGTATGTTGAGTATACATTACAAAGTGGCTTGTTGTTTAAAGGAAATTAGTTGTGTGTTCCTAAAGGGTCAATGAGAGAAAACCTCATTCAAGAAAAGCATAATGGCAGTCTTAGTGGGCATTTTGGCATCAATAAGACATTAGAGCTAGTTCAAATATTTTACTATTGGCCTAAGTTGGCAAGAGATTTTAGAAAATATGTGGAATAGTGTGTTGTATAAGCTAAGGGAGGAGCTAGTAATGCTGGTCTTTATCAACCCCTACCAATTCCTAACAGACCTTGGGAGTGTGTGAGCATGGATTTTGTGGTAGGCCTTCGTAAGACCAAAACTGGTTTTGACAGTGTGTATGTAGTGGTGGAGAAATTTAGTAAAATGAGTCATTTTATACCTTGTAAAACTACTCATGATGCTAGTTACATAGCTCATCTATTTTTCAAGGAGGTTGTAAGGATTCATGGCTTACCTTTAAGCGTAGTTTCAAATAGGGATGTTAAATTCATGAGTCACTTTTGGAGGACTCTATGGAATAGGTTGGGAACCAATCTGTCATTTGGATCTACCTATCATCCTTAGACCGATGTCCAAACATAGGTGGTTAACAGGGTGCTAGGTAACCTACTGAGGTGTCTAACAAATGAGTATGGACAGACTTGGGATATCATCATCTCACAAGCTGAGTATGCCTATAATGACAGTGTCAACATAACTACAGGGAAATGTCCTTTTGAGGTTGTGTATGGGATGCACCCACGAGGTATTTGTGAGCTTAGAGATTTAGGAACCATGGAACATAGGAGTGGACATGCTAAAGATTTCAGTTAGACCATGAAAGAGATATAGGATTAGGTGAAGAAGATAGTCACTGAGGCTACACATAAGTTGAAGGAAAAGGTGGATTTGACAAGGAAGGATGTACAATTTGCTGTAGGTGATTATGTCATGGTTCACCTCAACAAGTCCAAGTTGCAGAAGGGAGTCTCAACCAAGCTCTAGATGAAGAGAGTAGGACCATGCAAGATCTTAGCCAAGTATGGCAAAAATGCATACAAGATTGAACTACCTACTGACTTAGGAATCTCACTGGTTTTCAATGTTGCCGACTTGATCAAATATAAGGGGTCAGTCAAGGAAATGGATCAGGATAGTCCAGAGATCTTCAAGGACATTAGTAACATATCACTACCTACTCAGGACAAGCTCCAAGCTGAGAAAATCTTGCAATCAAGGGTACAAAAGTCTACAAGGCACAAGGTGTACATGGAACACCTAATCAAGTGGAAGCATAAGCATGAGTCAGAAGCTACATGGGTACAAGAGGATTAGTTCAAGAAGCTTGGGATTTATTTTTCATTGCTCTCTCCTTCTACTTCTTAGTGTTCATGCTGGGAGGGGGAGAATGGTGCAGGAGCACCTAGGAAGCACCTAGCCAAGTGACTAGGAAATAGGAAAGATTTGGAAAGTTTTTCTTTTCTTATGTTAAGGTCATGTGGATCATTGCTTTGTGAGTTAGGCTTAAACAAAGGTCAATCAGGAGCTATTAGGAGTAGTCAGAAGCTATCAGTAGCTCTTAAGTTTTGAGGTTAGAAACTCATTGTTAGTGGTTAGTTTGTTTTGCAAATTTGGAAAATAGGGTTTGTTGTCACTTAACCGGCCATGGAATAGTTGAGGCTCGAGCCTAACTAAATTGGAAGATGTACTTAACGTTTGCCTCAATCAATGTGCAAGGTTGGAAGGCATAGAGTATTCTTGTAAGTTTGAAAATTTGAAACAATGCCAATGAAGGACAGTGAGAATTAAAGATTGAAATTCTATGTTTTCTTGTAATCTGTTGATCAGGAGTGATCAAACCTATAGAATGTTATAGATAGTGATAATTGCTTTGCTTTATTTTTGTGTGGTAGCTTGTAGAGTGTGATTTCAATCGGCAGGTGTGTTAGTAGCTAATTATTTGCTTTCTTGTGAATTACTGACCTGACTGGTAAACTGGCAATAACGGGGTCTTAGCTTCCTTTCCCATTGTACCTAGTGTACGACTGTTCGGGGGAATGAAGCTAGACTCCCTATGTGTACATAGTGTAGGTGTAGGAGTGTCCAAGAAGGCAGGAGGAATGATCAAGAACTGTTCCTAGGTGGGCTTGGCAGTGCCTGGCTAGGACAGTTAGGAAACAAGTGCAAAGCACTTCGGTTGTAGGGGTGTCAATTTCCTAGAAAACCAAGGTGTGTGGTGCATGCAGGAGACCATGCAAAGGTTAGGAAAGAATATTGGAGCCTTGAAAAACCATAAGGAGAAGGCAACAACTGACTATCCTCGGAGTAGGTCAAGAATATCCCAAAAACTGGCCTAAAGTGACTCAACTCAAGGACAGAGCAGGGTATGGACAATACATGCACAAAACCCCAAAATTCATCAAGGTGTGGGCATTGGAAGCATGAATCCCAAGAAAATAACTTAGGTCCTTTGGAGAACTTCGGAGTGGTTTCCACTTCGCTCGGGCTAGGAGACCTAATTGGGGGCTCAAGGCTTGTAGCCTTTTTAAACCCTAGAAAAGGGTTTGGTGAAAGCGATGGATAACTAAGGCTTGGTGAAAGGTTAGGAACCCTAGAGGGATGGTCTTGAAGCTAGGAAAGAAATCACACACCCCTGCATCAGATTTGTGAAGGTTGGTTAGATAGCTAGCCCTTAGGAAGGTTGAGGGTTAAAGAGGAAATGGCAGAGAGAGCACCAAGATTGACTTGGTTAGGGAAATGGAGATGGTAGTAGGGTTGGACAGGATGACCAGGGGTGCCTAACAAGTGTTAGGGCCTAAAGGTTAAGGTGGTGGAGAGTGACACCATAGGGTTCTTGAGGACTAGGACCTAGGCTTGGAATAGTGAGTGTTCCAACCAACCCTTCCCCATCAGAACTCTACCTGAAAATGACCATAACTCATTGCTATTTGGATCCTCCACTCTTTGACGCCTTCCTTTGGCTCTCATTAGAGATGATATACTTATTTTCAAAGACTTAATTTCTTTTTTAAGGTTCACCTTTTTCCTTGTTTGATTTCTTAACAGTGTTGTTGTCATCACACGTTGTGTGGCACAACTATCCTTTGTGTGTGAGGTGGAACCCACACTCTCATATACACTCATCAAGTTCTTTACAATGGAACTTTTACTTGAGTCATTCAAAAATCTTAGCAAAAGAGCCTTCATGGTGGGCCTAAATTTGAGTTACCTCATCATTTCAACAAATAGTTGGCATCTTCCACCCTCACTTAGCTTCACAAAAAAGAAGCTCCATTTCCTTTGTGCATATATTTGACATATACATTTTGGAATCTTATTAGGCATCCATTTCAAAACATTAGAATCAATATCAATAAAAAATGTAGGTTTTCTATGCAAAACTCTAGGAGGAGTTCTCAAATGTAAGTTTATGTCAATATTGGGAAGGTCAACATTGGGGATAGATCGTGTACCTTCAATTAGAGATGCAATTGATGAAATACCTTGATATTGACATGTAAATGATGTTTTACCTCCAAATTGAGATGTCATTTGTGGAGTACCTTCAAATAGAGATGTGTTTGCTGATGTACTTTCAAAATGCAATGTTTTTGATGGTGTGTCTTCAATTGGAGATGTGATTTCTGATGTACCTGGAAAACCACATGTTGTTGTCTATGTGTCTTCTAATGGAGATTTGTATTGAGCTTCACCTATAGTTGATGATGTTCCCCCAACTTCGGTATCCATTCCTATCCTTCCACGAACTTTCCTCATTCATGCCCTTTGTTTTTCCAATTTGACATCTCTCTTAGATTGCATGGGAATTTTTGGTTGTATGGGCTGCAATTCCTTTCCTTCATGAGCTACATTTTTTTATTCTCTTCTCCTTGCATTTTTAAATAGACGTTATTCTGGTGTTAGAGGCTTCGGTTGTTTCCTCGGCATGACCTTGAATGCTACATGTTCAAAAACACACATAGAAAAAAATTAAGTAATGCATTTTACAAAAAATATTGATATCACTGATTACATTGCATTAAATATGAAACACAACAAAGCATTTTATGAAAGAAGGAAGAGAGCTATTTGGAATTATCAAACATGTCTATGCTACATAATATTTTTCATACATGATGGAGTTAGATTTTTGTAGGGTTATATATTAGAGTAGGGATTTTGAGTGTGTTTGAAGAGTTGGAAAAGTACCTAGAGGCTGATGCAGTACATGCAGGGATCCATAATGAACTTGTTCAAAGATTTAGAGGAAGGCTCTTAATAGACTTACACACAACTTGATAACTTAACTTATTAAGAAACACCATTTTTGATGCAGAGAGGCATGGAAACCATTCAATACAGAAAATCAATGTGAATCAATCAAATTCCAAAGAAAAATCAAATGTTCAACTGAAAATCCCAACCTCTACCAAGCTTTCCCTTATAGCATAGGTAACCCGGTTCAAGGTCCTTTTCACCAAGATTTTCCAAAACACTTGACAATTTCAGGGATGATTAAGATACCCATTTGCAAGTTATAAAATTTAGGTAAACCCCAACATCAACTCCTTTGGACCAACATTGACTTCCAATAGACCCACCTTGGAAAAGGCTATTCAATTGGCCTAATTTACAAAGAGAGTACATTTTAAACACTACATCGTCACTTAAAATCCTCAAATAGTAGTATTTTATGTGTCAAAATCTCCAATTTCCTAATTTTTTTCCAGGTCCAAGACCTCTAGACCCCTAATACACCAAACCCTTAATCTCAAGCAAAATACATGGGGTTTTAACGAAACTCCTATCTCCGAGACCTGCCAAACCCATACAAAGCACCAAACACACTTACCAAAACCTGTACATGGTGAATAATACATTACATGGACATTCCTTCCCACATTTTATCAAAACACCACTTGAAGCCCTAATTTTCACCATGAAAAGACCCTACTATAGTCCTAGAACATCATCCCAAACACCCAACCTTGACCCCACAACATTATAAATAGGTTAGGCATGTATTTTAAAAGTTAGAGGACCCATTCCAAAAGTTACAGTAGGCAGAAAAAGTGTAATGGGTTGAATTACGTAATGAAACCCTTCAATCCAAGAACACTGTGAAAGTAGGTAGCAATAGTAAAAACAATATAACTTTCACTATACAAAGAGTTAGAACCTCTAAATAAATGAAAATGAAATCTAATTCATTAATCTACAACATCTAACTGGTTTCATATCATCTTAGAGTCTGTACATGTCATACAACAACAAGAAAAGTGAGAGAAACCAGTAAATTTCTAGAAAATAATGTTCTTCTTGATTAAAAATGGGGTACAAATCAACCAACAACCTCTCCTTCGAGGCATTGAAGGTTATTATATATATTTTTATTTCATTCCAACTCCCTCGAACTCTGCAACTTTTGCATCTTTTAGCAACTTTTTCGACCACATTTAGCCAAATAGCAAGCTATGACACAACTGAACTCCCTTAGCTCCAAATATATTATAAAATGGTCTAATTGACCTTACTAAACACAATATACTCAACATTAACTAAATTCATAGCATTTGACCATGCTCACTAAAGATGACATTTTTGATAAAATTGAGCTTAGAAGGTGCTCCTGCACTAGAGGCCTGGAATGTTGATTTTGAATAAACCATCCTTGTTTCAAGAATAGAAAGGCCTAAAGCAAGGGTTTAGTGTTTAGATGCATTAGAGGGGGTTCTAGTGACTAATATATGATGAGATTTGAACAATTTTCTCTATTGTGAATGCTACGAGGAAGTGAGTGTGAATTGGTCAGTTCAACATTGAATTGAGGTTTTTGAGATTGAAGATTGTTTGAAACTGATCTAACTATGATTATTGATGTTTTTGTCTCCCTGCTCTACATCACAAAACTAGGCTATAATTTGTAGCCACCTAAATGAAAACTAGAGAATCTTGTGTTTATTTTTCTCAAAACCAAATTTTTGATTGTCAATGAAGTCATGAAGAATATGAATTCAAAGAAGGGTTTGTGATGCTATATCTTATAACTATTCACTATTTCTCTAGCAATGAGGTAACCTAGAAAGACAATAAGCATTCTCAATTGCACAAAATTACCCAATTTTTTATTTATTAGAAAGGTAAATGGTATGAATGAATGGAAACTTGCATTAACAACTAGGTCAACTCAATTGAGTTAATCTAAGCACATGTGATGAAGGTGAATTTTTTATGGAACAAAAAAATTAATGGACACTTGCATTAACATTGATGAAAGCTATTAGGTTTTCCATATTAGATGAAAATAAAAATTCTCCAAATTAGTTGAAAAAAGAATGAAATACAGTGAATTCCACTAGCCATGCTGGAAATTGACTA
This sequence comes from Sequoiadendron giganteum, assembly GCA_007115665.2. Taxonomy (NCBI): domain Eukaryota; kingdom Viridiplantae; phylum Streptophyta; class Pinopsida; order Cupressales; family Cupressaceae; genus Sequoiadendron; species Sequoiadendron giganteum. The sequence continues at coordinate 302,255,177 of CM021110.1, read as the reverse complement.
CTATAAGCAATGCAAATAGAATTCATAAGTAAATTTATGTTAAGTAAATGTCATGTTTTTAAGTTTTTTGTTCTTCAAACTCATAAAAAATGAACTTTTTAATGCAAATACCATCTAATTCAGTGTTGAATTCTATGTCCAATTGTTATGATTAATAAAATCATTAAGGAAATTTAGTTTATATTCTAAAAAAAAAACAGATATACTAAATATAAACATTTCAATATTACCAAAATGAATATATTATCTCAGATAATGTAAAATGATGTAGAAACTTCAAAATTTCTTCTTCTATGTTGTCTACCATGTAGATTGGTACAATATGAAGTCAACTACATAAAAAAATGTGTTTCTCACTCAGATAAAGCATTGAACTAGATAAATACAGAAGAATGTGGGCCTGAATCATGGGGTCAGCCCTTATTTTAGTGTTTCAAGGTAAAACACATTTGGCGCACGCCAAATATGTTGTTTTGAAAAGGAGAGACCTGAGAAAGAGGGAGATGCAGGGAGTGAGAGAGAGAGGGAGAGAGGTTGGGAGGGAGACACCTAAGAGAGAAGGAGAGGGAGAGAGACAAAGTGGGAGAGAGATAGAGGGAGTGAGAGAGAGAGGGAGTGGAAGAGAGAGAGAGGGAGAGACATAGAGATAGAGAGAGAGTGAGAGAGAGGGAGGGAGAGGGGATGGGAGGGATAAAACTAAGAGAGAGGGTGGGAGGGAGACACATGAGAGAAAAGGAGAGGGAGACAAAGTGGGAGAGAGGGGGTGGGAAGGAGAGACCTAAGAGAGTAGGAGAGAGAGGGAGTGAGAGATACGAGAGATACAATGAGTGAGAGAGAGAGACTTGAGAGATGGAGGGGGTGAGAAGGAGAGTGAGTACTTGGGGGAGAGGGAGTACTCAGGATAAAGGGATTCAAGATAGATGGAGGGGGTGGGGGGAGATACCTAAGATAGAGGGAGTGAGAGAGAGAGAGGATGTGGGAGAGAGATAGATGGAGTGACTGAGAGAGACAAAGAGAGGCCTGAAAGAGGGGGAAACTTGAGAGACAAAGAGGGAGGGAGAGACTTGAGAGAGAGAGAGGGAGAGAGATAGATGACATGAGAGAGAGAGGGAGAGGTGGTGGGAGGGAGATACTTGAGACATATGGAGAGGTAGAGGGAGATAGATAGAGGGAGTGAGATAGGGAGGGAGTTGAAGAGAGATAGAGGGAGTGACTGTTAGAGGGAGAGGGGGTAGGAGGGGGAGACTTAAAAAATAGAGATAGGGAGAGGGGGTAGGAGGAAGATACTTGAGAGAGGGAGACCAAGTGGGAGAAGAGAGAGAGGGGGAGGGAGAGGGCATAGGAGGAGAAACCTAAGAGAGAGGGACATAGGTGGGAGTGAGACACCAGAGAGAAGGATATGCAAGAGAGAAAAAGTGGACTCTAGAGAGCAGAGAGAGGAGAGAGAGGGAGAGAGAAAAAGGGAGAGAGATAGAGGAGAGAGAGGGGAGGGGAGATAAAGAGAGGGAGAGACATAGAGATAGAGAGAGAGAGAGAGTGAGTGAGAGAGAGGGAGAGAGAGGGGGTGAGAGGGAGAAACCTAAGAGAGAGGGAGAGGGAGAGAGGTTGGGAGGGAGACACTTGAGGGAGAAGGAGAGTGAGACAAAGTGGGAGAGAGTGGGTGGGAAGGAGAGACCTAAGAGAGTAGGAGAGAGAGGGAGTGATAGATATAAGGAGTGAGAGAGAGAGACTTGATAGATGGAGAGAGAGTACTCGGGGGAGAGGGAGTACTCAAGATAGAGGGATTCGAGAGAGATGGAGGGGGTGGGGGGAGATACCTGAGATAGAGGGAGAGATAGAGAGAGTGGGAGGGGGTGGGAGGGAGATATCTGAGAGAGAGGGAGTGAGAGAGAG